>JAGFNQ010001000.1:0-244106 GCA_024364735.1 Boesenbergia rotunda
CCGACCGGAAGCGTGGCGACCCACGCCGAAGGCTGGTCCCCTTTGGAAGCCTGAGTCGGCGACTGACTCTTCGCGTCAGCCCACTCGGAAGCCTGGACTGGTTCCCGGTCGGAAGCGTGGCGTCCCACGTGAAAGATTGGCCCATCCGGAGGCCTAAAGGCGGTTCCCGACCGGAAGCGTGGCGACCCACGCCGAAGGCTGGTCCCCTTTGGAAGCCTGAGTCGGCGACTGACTCTTCGCGTCAGCCCACTCGGAAGCCTGGACTGGTTCCCGGTCGGAAGCGTGGCGTCCCACGTGAAAGATTGGCCCATCCGGAGGCCTAAAGGCGGTTCCCGACCGGAAGCGTGGCGACCCACGCCGAAGGCTGGTCCCCTTTGGAAGCCTGAGTCGGCGACTGACTCTTCGCGTCAGCCCACTCGGAAGCCTGGACTGGTTCCCGGTCGGAAGCGTGGCGTCCCACGTGAAAGATTGGCCCATCCGGAAGCCTAAAGGCGGTTCCCGACCGGAAGCGTGGCGACCCACGCCGAAGGCTGGTCCCCTTTGGAAGCCTGAGTCGGCGACTGACTCTTCGCGTCAGCCCACTCGGAAGCCTGGACTGGTTCACGGTCGGAAGCGTGGCAGCCCACGTGGAAGATTGGTCCATCCAGAGGCTTGAGAAGCCTAACATATTTATAAACCTGGTTTGGTTCCCCGACCGGGCGTGTGGCGGCCCACATCCCTCAGTCGGACCAACCAGCCGGCTAACCTACACTTAGCCGTTTTCCTAACTTGGTTTGGTTCCCCGACAGGGCGTGTGGCGACCCACACCTCAGTCGGACCAACCAGCCGGTTAACTTACGCTAACATATTCCTAACTTGGCTCGGTTCCCCGACCGGGCGTGTGGCGGGCCACACCCCTTAGTCGGACAAGCCAGCCGTCTACCTTACACTTGGCCGTTTTCCTAACTTGGTTTGGTTCCCCGACCGGGCGCGTGGCGACCCGCACCCCTCATTCGGACCGATCCGCCAGCTGACTATATACTGGGCCATTTCCCCAGGGCATTGAGCCTCCTAAAGTAAATGGCCTATTCCAGAACCAAGGGTGTTGGTCGAAAACACCTAAAACAAAGTTGGAGCGAGAAAGAAGAGTTTCATTCAGATCCCCAATACATTACCTGACAACTAAAACCAATCAGCAACATCTACTGAATCGTTGTATAAAATAACACGTTAAAGGATAAGGCCTTTGCATTGATGGTTACTCGGCGGCATTACCAAAAAAGAGCCCCAACCGGCGGCTAAGGATTACACGATTCAAACTAGGTAAAAGGCTGGAAGAAGTCCTTGGGGAGTAGCTCCTTGACCCGGGACACTATTACAGCGTTGGCAGGAATGTCAGCAGGCAGATAGCCGCCCTCTTGGAGCTGCAGAATAGCGCTGTTAATGCCCATCTGGAACATGCTCGACGTCCGCTTGCCCAGCTTATCGCAGAACTCTTTGGAGTTAATGTAGGCCAGGCGGTGTGCGTCCATCCGGGCGGGTTCGCCTTCTTGGTGCAGCTTCAGGCTTTCAATTTCCGCCCGGAGGCTGGCTAACTCCTTGTCCTTATCTTCCAGGGCAACCGCTTGAGAAGCCAGTAGTCCTTCAGATAAGCGAAGCTCGTCTTCTCGGGAGTCTAAAGCCTTCTCCTTGGCCTGTAAGTCTGACTCCCGAGTTGCCAGCTCCTGCTCTTTATCATTCAAGGTCTCCCGGAGCTCCTCAGAAGCCTTCACCAGTTTGTCTAGCTCCGCCTTCATGGTTTGGACCTCGGCAGTCTTCTTGGCGAGGTCCGATCGGGTACGGCGCTGCTTATCCAGAGCCTTCTTCCTCTCTTGCTTGAGGGTCTCGTGTAAGGAGGAAGACCTGGCAAACGCCCGCTCGGCTGCGTCCGATCGGGCGGCTTCATCGGTCAGTCGCGCCTCGGCCGAACGGAGTTTCTCCTTAAGGTCCAGTATCTCCGAGCGGAGAATATCGGTTCCCTCCTCCCCGACCGGCAAGTTCGCATGCGCCTGACGGAGCTCCGATTCCTCGAGCCGCCGCTCGGCCATTCGGCGTCCCCTGGTGTTGATAACCAAGGTATGGGCGACGCTCGAGCAGGTGGCCCAAAACTACAATAAGAATTGTTAGGAAAAAAGCAAGTTAGCTAAGCACTAAAGCATCGGACTTACATTCGTAGCATCCTGCATAAATTGGTCGGCCAGGCGGATCGGGGGTTTGGAAGTCCCTTCCTTCATACCAAGCTCCCAGCATTCTGCCAATTCCCCATAAAGGGTAAGTCGCTGCTGGGCTCCCCGAGCGGCCGCGGGGTCGAGGGAGGGGAGATATACGCCGTAGCAAGGCGGTTGGGAAGATTGTCCCCCCGAGCGTGACGAGCCCGGCGCGTCTGCAGGTCGGCTAGCGCTAGCCGGGCGGGCAGCGGCTTCTGCAGGCTGAGCACCAGAGCCAGACGCAGGATTCCTCGGGCGCTTTCGCAAGGGTTCCGGGTCTGGGGAATCGGAAGAGGATGTGTCCACCTCCGTCGGCTCCTCAATGCGGATAGAAGCGCTAGCCTTCCGCTTGGAAGGCTGGGACTTCTCCATGGAAAACCGAACCTTCTTCTTGCCGGCGGATTTTGCGGGGGCAGGAGGTTTCGAAGAGCCGACCGGCTCCCTAGAACCAGTCGGCGCTGGTTCGGCAGAAGGAGCCTGAGGAGCTGGCTCCGCGCTCTCAGGAATCGTATGTTGGTCGGGCGGACCGGCCTGGCGCAGGCGAAGCTGTTCGGCCGCCCGGGTGTTGATTTCTGCGTCCGCCAGACCCATGGCCTCATCAAGGGACGCTTCCCACATCATCTTGGCTGCAAAATCAAGAGATTTTGAGTTAGGAAAAAAGGAGTACGAAGAAAAGATAACTTACAGAAGGCGTAGGGCAGGGCGGCAGGCACTCGGCTTAGCCCAAATATGTACAGAACGGCGTCGGTGAGAAGTTTCATGCCGTCGAAGTGACGACCGCCGATTAGAGAAGCGGCCCTTATGAACAAGGGGTCAGTTTTAAAGTTTCTTAAGGGAGCTATAGGGGGCATGTCTTCGACCCATCCGATCGGGAACCCAGGGCTGGTCGGAGGGCCTATGAAAAAGAAGTGAGTTTTCCATCCCTTATTTGAGGAAGGAATATTCTCCACTATAGATAGTTTGGCCCGGGCTTGGAGGAAGAAATTCCCGACCTCCTGTTTCTTCGGGTAATAAAAGAAATACAGAACCTCCGGTCGGAGGGGGACTCGGTAAAGGGTGAAAAGAACAATTAGGTTGCACAATATACGAATAGCGTTGGGAGAAAGCTGGAAGATAGGAATGTGGAAGAAGTTACAGAAGTCTACAATAAAGGGATGAAGAGGATAGCGCAGGCCAGACATGTGTTGATCCCGGAAAAACACAAAGAAGCCAGCCGGAGGCTGGTGCGGTCGGTCATCCTTTGTCGGAACGGCAATGCGGTAGTTCGCGGGGATGTCGTAGGCTAGTCGGAGGTCGGAGATGGTCTCGTCGTGAAGGGAAGACTCGACAGAGGTATACCACGTAGGGGTAGCCATGGAACGGAAAGAAAGGGAAGAAAAGGGAGAATCTGACCGTCGGGGTGGCGGAAAAGATTAACCAACGGAGAAGCACGAGACCGGCGGCGACGCGCGAAGACGGCGGCAAGAAGTGAGAAGCACCGAGGTAGAGAGAACAGTGAAGAGCAAATAAGGGTTTCGGCGAATGCGGAGACCTATTTATAGCTAGGCCGAAAGAAAGGCGACCGTCGGATGGCGATCCACGTGTACGGCGATCGCCTCACCCAATGCCGAAGAGTCGTCCCACGATCAGCCTCGAAAAAGCGTGCCGCATCCGCTGACGTCGCCTGATGCGGCGGCAGGGCGCGTCGCCGTGACGGCCAGTCGGAAGCTGCCGCGTGGCAGAAAGAATTACGCGCATTAATGGCCATTAAAAATTCGTAATCATGGGATAAATCGCATCCCGGTCGGCCAACCGGCGAACGCCACGTGGCCCAGATCATTAAAGCTGAGGTGATGTCGTTATGGCGCCGGTCGCATCGGGCCTATCACATCACCCCATTCGGCTTAGAATGTCCCGTCTCCATTAATTGACTGACTCGGGCTGTCCCGAGAAAATCGTCTTGAGGCGCGTGACACCACATTTCTTGCAACTCAAGGCAAGCATTCTCCCGCCCAAACGTGTTCAACAAACCTCTCATCGACTAACAACATTCGTCCGGTCGGACGCACTAGCAGGTTACGAGGACGTGGTGGCCCACGTTCCTCCGGTCAGAATCTTCTTCCGCCCAGACAGGGCAAACATACTCAGCACCAGCTGTTGAGCATCGTGGTAAGCCGGCCGGATATTGAAAGGGCAGACAACGCCCGGCCGCAGGATGGTTGTACACACTTGTAGTCCAGTCAGTCGGACTGATCGCCTCCTTCGACTAGACTCGAGGGGAAGGCTATTGATCCTGCCCTATATTTTGCACGATACGGGCAGCCAACGTGGCGAACGACCTGGCCTGCTTCAGGGTCCACGTCATTATACGAGCAGCCGACTCAACAGACATTCTGACCGGGCCCAAAGCCTTCCCAGCCGGTCAAACCCGGCCGACCACAGTAAGGCCTACATGCCTCGTTCAGCCGAGTGCATCCGCCCGGCCACAGTAAGGCTTACATGTCTCGTTCAGCCGAGTGCATCCGCCCGGCAGTCCTTTATGCCCGGGCCTGATACCCATCCGGTCGAACCGTCCGGATATCCACTCAGGCCCTCTCTCGGAATCACCCTGAGAAAAGGACAATATATACCTGCACCAGCTGCAGGTAGCAGGATGTCACTCCTCGTACGAACGGACACTCTCTGACAGGCGCCGCCTTACCGTAACCTGTCTTTGTCCTCGCATAAGACAAATAGTATACGATAAAAAAGGATGGTTACAGTCGACACAACCATGCCATATCCTCTGATCCTGTCAGAAGATCCTGACACAGGCCATACCCATATCGACAGCACCATACCACATCTTCTGACCCTGTCAGAAGATCCTGACACAGGCCATGCCTGGTCCTTTTCCCCGGCTATATAAGCCACTCCACTCCTCATTCTCAGGTACACATACATACTCGCGCGAATCCTCTTATCTTTCCAGTGCTCCATTATTTCTACTGTTCCTCGGAGTACTGACTTGATCGTCGGAGTGCCTTGCCGGGACGTCTCCCGGCTGGGTTGCTAACGGTCATCTTCCTCAGCAGGTTCACCTCTCGTCGGCCGGCCCTGCACCAGGCGACATCCACTTCCATTCGGTCGGAGGATACCCCCCCACGAAGCTGCCATTCTGCGCGAGGACGCCCCGTCAGCATCTACGTCGTTCATCCCTACACCGTCATTCCGGTTGCGGCTCCACTACGCTCGGCGACAGGATCATATATAATCAGTTGAAGGGGCAGTACATATCTTGATGCATGCTTATCAATAGAAGCATGGGTTTCCTACCTTAGGTTGTCCTTGTTTAATTGCTGTAAGGTAATCCCTGTTCCTGGTGTTTGGCAGTGTGTAATTGAAAGGGTAAACAACACCTCAGTATTCATCTGCAGTTTCTGAATTGGAGAGTACTTTCTTGTAGTATCTCTGATTTGGGGATAGAATTAGATTTTCAACTTAGAGACAGATTTTATGTGCAATTGTGTCTTATTTCTTCTTGAACGAATAGTAATTGTATTCGAGTGCTTCTTTTCCATGCCCTTAAGTATGATAAAAATTAATAATAATAAATCAAGTTCAAAGCATCGAAAGCTGAATCCTCTCCTGATTTCAGTAGCTAAATTGGAAGTATCTGTAGATGAGAGAAATTGGCTTACAGTGAACTTCTTTTGTTCATTCTCTTTCTTTAAGCTATGAGTTTTACTATTGGTGCTCTAATGCAAAGCAAAGTTAAGTGGTCAATTATTTTGTCTTTCATTCAAGGAAGATAGTTTCCTAATTTGCAGATGAACTTCTTTGGGCTAGCATATCATTTTTTGCTTTCTAAAAGTTAGGTGTTAATTGTCTAGTAATTGTATTAATGTGAAAATATATGTGTGATGTTATTATTTCTATTCTTAGACCTATTTGAAGTTTGACAAATCATTTTCCTATCAATATTGACATACATCAAAGCTGCTAGTTGAACTAACCAATCTTATTCTAAACATACTGCTAGCTCAATAAAAGGATAAAATTCAAATAGTTGGGAGAAACAAGAGTTAACAATGATGATGAATTTGGATATTGATTGTGTTGCTGCACTATCACTTTTTACGAGGCTACAAAGATAACTAATAATCAAGTTCAAAAAGTTAAGACCAAATATCTCCCAATTTTAGCTACTATTGAAATTCAGAATCGACTCTAGATGAGAATATTTCGGTTTGTGTGAACTTTTTTAAAGATAAATATTTGTTTTCTCTTTAGAAATGTTCATTTAAATCTTAACTGATAGTACAATGATCATCAATCTGTCACTAGAGTTTCACCATCTACATTTACTACTATAACTCACAGGATTCCAGTTATGTCATTCCTTGGGAGGTGGAACTGGATCCGGCATGGGCACTCTCCTTGTCTCAAAGGTTCGCGAAGAATATCCAGATCGAATGATGCTCACCTTTTCAGTGTTTCCATCGCCAAAGGTCTCGGAGACAGTGGTAGAACCATACAATGCTACTCTTTCAGTGCATCAACTTGTTGAAAATGCTGATGAAAGTATGGTCCTTGACAATGAAGCTCTTTACGACATTTGCTTCCGCACGCTCAAGCTCGCCACACCCAGCTGTAAGTCAACACCTATTTTGTTTGTGTTATTGCATTCCTCTAGCTTGATTGACTTTCTTGAGTGCCATTTCTCTTGTAACATCTACTCTTGTTGCATTCTGATATTTTCTTTGGTATTTTATGTATGCCAGTCGGTGACCTGAATCACCTTATCTCTGCTACCATGAGTGGTGTCACATGCTGTTTAAGGTTTCCTGGTCAGCTGAACTCTGACCTGAGGAAACTCGCAGTGAACTTGATTCCTTTCCCCCGGCTTCACTTCTTCATGGTTGGCTTTGCTCCCTTGACCTCGAGAGGGTCACAGCAGTACCGCGCGCTTACTGTGCCTGAGCTGACACAGCAGATGTGGGATGCTAAGAACATGATGTGCGCTGCTGACCCACGACATGGTCGATACCTTACTGCTTCAGCCGTGTTCCGTGGAAAGATGAGCACAAAGGAAGTGGATGAACAGATGCTCAATATCCAGAGCAAAAATTCCTCCTACTTTGTAGAGTGGATTCCAAACAATGTCAAGTCTAGTGTGTGTGACGTCCCGCCAAAAGGGCTGAAGATGTCGACGACGTTTATTGGGAACTCAACTGCCATTCAGGAAATGTTCAGCCGAGTCAGCGAGCAATTCACTCTCATGTTTAGGAGGAAGGCTTTCCTTCACTGGTACACGGGTGAAGGAATGGATGAGATGGAATTCACTGAGGCAGAAAGCAATATGAACGATTTGGTAGCTGAATATCAGCAGTACCAAGACGCGACGGCTCAGGAATACGGAGAGGAGTCCGAGGAAGAAGCTGCCTGAAGCTCGAAAACTATGTTCTAGTTGGTTCTGTGAGGTTTGGTGATTGTTTTTATCCATGTTTGTGTGCTGTCAACAATGTGCAGGAGGAAGCTGTGAATTGCCAATTCCTGATCATAAAATCTGTTATTTAGGTAACTATTGTGGGGTTCTATCAATTAGAATAAAATTATCAGGCAAACTGGTCTCTGATAATCCTTTTGTGACTAGAAACATAAAAATGATAGTGTTGGGTTGCAGAAATCAAATAGCTCTTGTGCAGCTGAACATGTTTTTTAAATAAAAATAATCTTTACTCATGCGTTTTATTTATTGTTATTTTTTTAAAAAACAAATGCTATATTAAAGGTGCTAAGAAATTTTAAACTTACATTCATGCATCTGGATGCTACTAAATTAGCATCTAACTAGGTAGGTTTTAACTAAATAATTATCCAAATGTCCCTAACTAATTTGCATCTTATCCTTGTTCTATTAGTTGTATTACTAGATGATACGTTAGGTAATCGGAGCAAAGTCAACAGAAAGCTGCTCTCCGACTCTAATTCGCCCTCGACTCTACGTGGTCTTCGACTCCATACTATCTCCAACTCCTTCATGTGGTCTCCGACTCTAGATCGCTCTCGACTCCGTGTGGTCTCTTGCTCCAGATCGCTCTACTCCGCGTTGTCTTCGGCTCTAGACCGCTGCTGACTCCATGTGGTCTCCGGTTCCAGACTGCCCCTGATTTCGTGTGGTCTCCGACTCCAAACCGCTCCTGACTCCAAGTTTCTCAAATCTGGATCGGTATACCCACCTTCTAAAAAGCAGACGGTGAGCCGTTGCTCACTGAAGATACGAACTACGTGGCCTTTTCCCTCGAAGAACATGGGGAACGCAGTCGTTTAGCCCGAAAGAGGTGAGCAACATAGTCATTTATTTTAGAAAATATGGGTAACATAAGCATGGATCTCGGAACACGTGGAGAATGTGAGAGCACAACTCTATCTCTATAAAAGGTCGGCTGCTTGTCGGCGAGAGGGAGGTATCCACTTGACTTGCAAGGACATCTATTACTCTTTTCCATTCTCCCCTATCGTAGACTCTCTCCACGTCCTTCTAACTCTCTCTTTCCTTGTTTCTTCTTTCCAGGCTCTGGCAGATCTCTCTACAAGTCATTGCTATCCTTGGAAGATTGATGACTTGGTTAACCTCAATACCAAATTACCAATGGTTCATTTATCGACGATCTTAAGCAGAATCAAGTTGGCATTGTTTGTCGAAAATCTGAGTTAATACTTGAATTGAGGCGTCGAAATGGATGACACCGAAAGACCCGACCTTATCACCCTAGCAACGAATGATGTTAAGAGATTGGTTGCTGCCACGGTGTAGGCAGCATTGCAAGGACAACCTTAACAGCCAACACCGCTAGTACCCAACCCTCCACTAGACCAAACCCCGGTTCGGAACCGACGGTTTGAAATCGTCAATTTGACGATTCCTGAGGGATCAACCCTTAACCTTAACTATCCAAGTCAGTTATGGTGTTACGGTTCGGAACCGTCAGTTCACGACTCATCATGATTCATCACGGTTCACCACGGTTAAATTATTATTATTTTTAAAACATTAAAAATTTATAAATTAACTAAATAACTCTTTTTATTAACTAATAATTTATAAATTATTATTATTTACTCTCAAACTCTTCATTTTATATAGTAATTTCATATAATATTTTTATATAGAAAAAGAAAACTATTTATTAGGTATTGAATAATTAACTACCAATTATGATTGTTATAGTCGAGATGGATAAGACATTAGTCTCTTACCTAAGATACCCAAGATCCCGATAACACCATTCTTTTTAATACATTTCATCAATAAAAAAACATCATAAAAAATGAAAAAGAAAATAAAAACTAAGTTGAATCGGACTGAACTAGCGATTTTGGTTAAAATAAACCTTGAACCGTAACTAATTCAGGGGCAGATCTACCCTCCACCATTTGAGATGCCGCCCCGATCCGCTAAAGCACCACAAGGGCCTCATCAAAAGTTGACCCGACCAACTGGAACACCTCAGGTTGTGATCCCCACTCCAATTGAGACATCAGCTGTATGGATGTTATCCTTGGAATCTTCAGGAGAGACCTTATATCCATATCCTCCGAGGGGAAATGCTCCTACATCTAGGAGAATGAAGGTCCTCCATTTTCAAAAAACATCCTTCAAAATGAATTACCATGACATTTCCAAACTCTATAGATCATGGAATACAATGGAACACTCGACCCCAAGAACCATATACGTAAATTTGAAAATGTCTCTTTGTTACATCAGTATATATATGACATCAAATGTTGAGCTTAGACTTGGCTCAAAGGTGGTTCAATTGTCTTCCCAATTCTTTCGTTAGGACCTTCGAATAATTCAAGACTGTGTTCATGCATCACTTTGCCACTAGTCGGAGGTATCAAAAAACTCCGCTTGATTTGTTCGCTCTCAAGCAAAAGTTCAAAGAACCTTTGAAGGAATATTTACAATGGTTCAATCGGGTAACCATGGATGTTCCCTTGGTTACCTGGGATGTGCTGGTCAATGCCTTCTCATAATGCTTGATAGATGAAGATTTTTTTAGGTCTCCAATAAACAAGCTCCCAATAGATTTCAACAGTTTGCAAGCTTGGGCTTCTAGCTGGGCAATCAAATTTGTTCATCTTGAGGAAGGCCCGTCTATAAAGAGAAAGGAAGTTCCAACTCTAATTTTTGCCTCCACGTAGCCGGATGGTAAAACTCCCTCTCTTCCTTTACAAAATCGAGAACTCATGAATGAGAGGGGAGAAAAAGTTGTGTAGACGGTGGAAATTGTCTCATCCCCTATGCTTGAGTCATGTCAAGGTCCCCCTGAGATGGATCATTATTGCATCTATCATCAATCAAAAACTCATTCTACTCAAGATTGTCAACAGTAAGCGAGGGAGTTAAGATGAGTGGTTGATCAGCTAAAAGCCGATCGGAGTCTATAGAGTAAAAGATCCCCTAAGCTTTACCGATGCTCTCACCTTATACTCGCCATGTTGATACTAAGGCTCATCCCAATATTATCTTGTAGGTAGGCAGATCAGAAGAAGGATACAGATAAAAGAGGCAAAGGCAAGATTGATCCCTGAGGAACTATTCACATGATTTCAAGAAGTCCAATAGATCAAGACTCTGCTCGGGCAAGAAAGGCTCATGGCTAAAGATTGGAGAGTTATGGAGTCATCACAAGTCAAAAAAAAGAAGAAGAAGAAGAAAGTAACCCTTCAATTAGCTTTGGCCTAGGGATTTGGAAGGAGTAGAGACTCCTCATGATGATGCAATGATGATCCAAGTTCTCATCATCAATTTGTAGGGATTTATAGGCAAAAATATTCAAAAATCACAGTGGAAATAAGAGATCCAACGAGTGATCCATGCAAAAGAAAACTCATACAAAGTTAATTTACAAATTCCTATCGTATAGGTATACCTTTGACGCGTGCCCTTCGCTTATCTCGCTTGTCCGAGGTATGCTAGATCTCTTGCACGTTCAAGTGTCCGTGCCTCTATACGTATCCACATGAACACGATCTCTCAAGATTTGGAGAAGAATCACCTTTGTGGTGCTAGGCACAAGAGGAGATTCACAAAGCAAGAAGGAGAGGAAGAAGAGGGATTTTGGCCAAGAGAAAGAAGGGAAGGAATAATGACAAGTTCATCATCCAAATGATAAGAAAAACTTTTTTATACTCATCTTATAAATATGAAGAGTTTTTGTCCCTTTAGCTTCCCTCTATTAATGCTAATAAAAACCCACTTAGAGTACATTTTCTTATGTGGCTCTTCAACTCCTCTTCATCCAATGAAGAGAAATCTTTCATCTTCCTCTATTATTAACTTATTAAACATTTTAATAAATTAATATCTCATTCAAATATGGTTGAGTCTAATCTAAATAAGTCAAACTCAAATTAGATCTCAATCCCATAATCCAATTGGATTCACTTGAGTCTAACTCAATTAATCCAATTCGGATCAAATCTTAGTCAAACTAAGATCAATTAATCTCCGAAGCATCGTGCCCTTAGTGTGTGACCCAATAGGTTCTCATAACGTTGGCAATATGTCTAAACCGCTTTAGATACATAAGAAATGAGCGACATCTAGCAATGTATCATTGCTACCCAAGTGACGAGAAAATCGAGATCCGACTTAACCTCCGTGACTATGACAATATATGATCTTGTCCTTCCATCCTCGATATCTAGATTGACCAATGAGGCATAGACCGTGTCATCCTCGATCAATCTTTGTGTTTCTTGATCCCCGAGTAGACTCACTCAAATAAATGAGCTCAATATCTCATATTGACTCATTTGAGCATGGTCATGCGTTTTAGTAGTCCTACTCGATCAAGGGGCCCACAGATATCACTCCCGTCATATGGGAGGGATAGATCCCATCTACATCACTCACATCCCACCGCATAATTCATTACATACTCAGTGATCGCCTTTATAGTCCACCCTGTTACGGGTGACGTTTGACGATACCAAAGTACATAACTCCTTATGTAGGGAACCGTAGTGACTTCAGGTCTAAGGATTATTCATACTAATAGTCACATGAGAAAGTTTATGACACTCATATGACAATCTATAAAACATTCCCATGGCGGGTCAATTCAGTACACATTCTCTAATGTATACTCATGTATCAACTTGATATCATATATCCATGACTTGTGAGCTCAAGTCATCAATTGACCTACATGCTAGTCTCCATGCATTAATATTGTCCTTGAATATTAATACTTGGCTAGGAATGATTTAGTATAGTGTTCTCTATATCATCTCACTATCAATTCAACCAATCGATATATAATGTAAATAAGAACCTATTACCCAAGGACATTATTATACTTAGTTATTTGACACAAATATAAAGTATAATAACCAAATATGTCTTTATTAATGATAGAATATGATACAAAAAGTCCCTAGTCAATCATCACATAATTAGCTCTAGAGCTCCTACTAACAATCTCCCACTAGCACTAGTGTCAATCACTGTAATATCTAATACCTAGTGATCTAGTGTGACCATCATGTTTCTTCTGTGCCAAAGCCTTGGTCAAAGGATCCATGATGTTAGCATTAGTGGGTACTCTGCATATCCTCACATCTCCTCTATCGATGATCTCTCGAATGAGATGGAAGCGCCGTAGTATGTGTGTTTGGTCCGCTGATGAGAGCAAGGTTTCTTAGCTTGTGCAATAGCCCCATTGTTGTCACAATAGAGGTCTATTGAGTTTGCTATACTAGGAACCACACCAAGCTCTATAATGAACTTTCGGATCCAAACAACCTCTTTTGCTGCATCAGACATAGTAATATACTCGGCCTCTGTTGTAGAATCTGCGACTGTGTCCTGCTTCGAACTCTTCCAGCTCACAGCGCCACCATTCAAGCAAAATACATACTTTGATTGCGATCAGAAATTATCCCTGTCGGTTTGGAAGCTTGCGTCACTGTAACCTTTTACAGCTAGCTCCTCATTGCCTCCAAATATCAAGAAATATTCTTTCGTCCTTCGTAAGTACTTAAGAATATTCTTGATAGCTATCCAGTGACTTTCACCTGGATTTGATTGGTATCTGTAGGACCGGTGCCGTCGATAGAGGGGGGGTGAATATCGATCGTTAAAAATCTTTCAATAACTTCGTAAATCTTTTGAACTACTCAGAGCGTTAGTGCAGCGGAACAGTAAATAAAAATAAAAGCAAACCAGGGACACAGTGGGATTTTTACTTGGTTCCCAACCCCCCAGGGTCAGTACATCCAAGGCCTATGCACGGGAACGCCCATCCACTATTGGTCTCCTTCCCGGACTTTCCGGAGGCGGAGAAACCCGACTTACAATGCAAGTTTACAATCAAAAGATAAATAAAATTAAGTGCGGAATTAAATAAAAGCAAACCAACAATACAAAGTCTGAAGCTCGGCCGATCTGGACCTCCGAAGTGCCGCGCACTTCCTCCTGGAGCCTCCCGGTCATAGAGCCTCGTCTCTAGCGCGTTATCGTCGGTCAGAATGCTTGGAATTGCTCTTGGAAGTTGTTGTTGAAGTATAGGGGTCGAAGCCCCTTATATAGCACTCCTAGGGGCGCCCTGGACGTTGGGGGCGCCCCGATAAACCCGGTCAAACCTTATCCTTGCGCCTACCTCGCCGCAGGTGATAAAATCTTTGACCAGGGCACCCCGGACCTCGCAGGCGCCCTCCTGAGCGCTTATCTGCATTTCGAACCTCAAACAGCAAATATAGATTTCAACCCGGGCGCCCCGGACCTTCCGGACGCCCCCCTTGACACCTATTCTGCTTACTTCACGAAAACTGCATTTTCCTCTTTACTTCGGGTGCCCCCATCATTCTGGGCGCCCCCAATCATGGTTTAAACCCATGACTGGGTTTATGCCCTGCTCTGGGCGCCCCCAACACTGGGGGTGCCCCCAACAGCCATTTTCCAGCAACTTGCTTTGTCTCGGTTCTTGGTACCTGCAAGATACACAAACACAAAGCACATATACATACAATATTAGGCTTAAGGAATTGGTTCGGACTTTGGATTTCCACGAAACCCTAGGTCGAACCGGCGCAAGTTCTCACCCCCGAGAACGCGCCTTTCACCTACTCCTTTCAGGAGATGGTTGCCACCCAGCCCTTCGGGTGGACTTTTGCTTAGCTTCCGATTACTCCGGATCTCGAGACGCCCGAACCCCGACCCGTCTCTACTCCTGTCCTTAGTCATCGCTCAGCTAAGTTGCCCAGTCCCTTGGGCCAAGACTTCATTCCCTAGCAGTCCTTCGCCAAGTGCCTAGCAGCCCTTCGCTAGGTCTTCGATGCCTAGCAGCCCTTCGCTAGGTCTTCGATGCCTAGCAACCCTTCGCTAGGTGCCTAGCAGCCCTTCGCTAGGTCTTGGGGTTTCGATACCTAGCAGCCCTTCGCTAGGTCTTTAAGGTTTCGATACCTAGCAGCCCTTCGCTAGGTGCCCAGCAGCCCTTCGCTGGGACTTAGGGTTTCGATGCCTAGATTAACTAGGACTTTTCTTCAGCTTAGTTTATTTCTCCTTTGCTCCCCTTTGTCTGTTCATTGTATCACTGACTTAAGTGTATTGTCAAACATTAAAACACTTAAAGGAGAACATCATTGATGCAACTTGCACCAACAATCTCCCCCTTTTTGATGTTTGACAATAACTTAAGTTAGATTGGTTTAAAGGGGCTAACTTACTATCCTTGAAAAAAACAAAAAATGATATAAGTTTTGAAACTACATTTTTGATTTTTGAGAAAATTTTTTTCCAACTTCTAACTTAAGCACACCTCTCCCCCTTTGTCATACATCAAAAAAAAGAAAATACTTGCGCCAACAATGAAGATCTTTTGGTTCTATTCGAAAATACTTAGTGCAAAATTTTTTTTGAAAGCATTATACTTTGAATGGTATATTGCAAATTTTGACAAATGTATATTTTGAAAAAGATGCTATGTGCTTTGAAAATTACTTTGAGAATTAAAAAAAATGCAAGTACTTTTGTAATTTTTGAAAACGATAAGTACTTTTGGAAAATACATAACTTTGGAAAGAATGCTATTTTGGAAAATATAAATATTATGCATATTTTGCAAGTACTAACTATTTTTTGAAAAGTATGAAACTTTGAAACATCTAAGTAATTTTTGAAAAATTAAGTACTTTTGAAAAATGTATTGTATTAAGTACTTTTTGCAAGCATAATATTTGACTTGACTTGGTTTTTTTTCAGTCTGACACCATCCTAGGAAATCTTGTTGACTACAAGGACATTTCCTACGTGTCCTGGAAATTTTCCAACCCGAGTAAATATTATTTCAAAAATAGTTTTATAAATCACAGAATAGTAGGATGTGTAAGTTAATTTTGAAAAAGGTATGAATTTTTGAAGTCATAATACTTGACTTGGTTTATCTTCTAGTCTGACACAATCATAGGAAACCTTGTTGACTACAAGGACATTTTCCTAAGTGTCCTTGAATATTTTTCAAATTCAAGATAAACATTTTTTCAAATTGATCAAAACCAGATGAATTTTAGAAAATACTGGAATTTTAAAAATGTTAGTATTTCGAAAGAATACTTATGTTTTTAGCAAGATTTTGAAGATATTGTTCAAGAAAACATGTTATTGAATAATTCTTTTAATGTGACCTCCCCCTAAACTTGACTCAGTCCTGGGAAGCTTGTTGACCACCAGTACTCTTCCTCTGAGTCTTAAGGTTTGATTCAGATCAAAAGAATAATCTAATAATTTTCAAAAATAAATAATTTAACACTTGTCAGAATGTTGACTCAGACTCCCCCTAAAACTGATACGTCATAGGAGTCCTTTTTAGATCATGAAGTGGACCTTCCTCTGTGTCTTTAAGGTTCATCAAAATCAAATGAGCGGTAATTTTCAAGTAGATAAATTTTTGAAGCCACAATTTGGAAAGAAGATAATTTTGAAAACATGTGTGATGGAAATTAAGGTGCAGTTTTCGAAAAATATTTTTAATAAAAAGACCAAAACACTCCCCCTGCATCCAACACCGTTTGACTCTAACTAAGTGCCTTAAGGAACTTTAGTGTTGTCCTAAGAGGCTTGTGTCTAATTGAGTGAGTCAGATAATTTTGAAAAGATATAATTTTTGAAAACATATAACATGTATATTCAATAAGACAAGCATAAATTCCATAAAAATACTATTATGTTGAAGCACTATTTTGAAAATATATTTTTATAAAAATATTCTAATAATTTTGAAAAACAATTTTGAAAAACACTTTTTAATTCATTAGTCCTTAACATCTAACCCATTTTAGATGTATCAATACAACAAGCATGGTTGCCTTATAGGTGTATTGTGAGATGCTTGAATCATTTTTCTTAATTTATTTTTAATTCTAAGATTTAATTGAAGCTTGTGTTAGATTTGAATTTGACAAGAAGTAACTTGAATTTGAATTTCAAAAATTGGCTTCCAGGTCTTGGCGAGGCACTAGGCCTTCTTTGGCCGTAGCCTTATTGGATCATCAACCCTTTCCTTGACAAAACCTTTTAATGAAATTTCATTTTCAAAATTACTTTTTGAAAAATTCTGGTCTAACTAGTTTGGGTCTTGGATCGGTAGCTTCGGCTAGTTTCACCAGTCTAAAGAGACCAAGTATACTTGATCTTATTAGAATTGGCTTCCCTAACGTACTATCATCTCACCGCCACCCAATACCAGGTTGATCAAGTTTCAATTATTCTTTTTCCTATAGCCGTTCTAATATATGCATAAAATTTAAATATGAATGACATGTCATATATTTAAAAGAAGTAGCAAATGCATGGCATGACAATTATGCATGAGTCAAACAAGTCCAATCATTTTATTTAAGTTTCTAAAGATGTATCAAATTTCCGATTTGATACATGTCGTATGAACCCGCGAATATGTTAACCCACTTTGACATATTATTATTATTAGTTTTAATTGTTATAGTTTCGGGTAGAATTTTATTTTAGTTCAAGTTTAACTTGTTTAACGATTAAATAGAGATTATATTGATTAAGGATTAATAAATTAAGAATTAATTGATGTGAATTAATTGAATTTGAATTAAGATTAACATTAATTAAGATTTAATTTGAATTTAATTAAGATTTTAATTTGATTTAATTTAAATTTAATTTAATTTGAATTTAATTTAATTTGAATTTAATTTAATTTGAATTTATTTTAATTTAATTTGAATTTAATTTAATTTTAATTTTAATTTAATTTTAATTTAATTTAATTTGAATTTAATTTAATTTGAATTTAATTTAATTTGAATTTAATTTAATTTTAATTTAATTTAATTTAATTTGAATTTAATTTAAGTTGAATTTAATTTAATTTGAATTTAATTTAATTTTATTTTTATTTAATTTGAATTTAATTTAAGTTGAATTTAATTTAATTTTAATTTAATTTAATTTGAATTTAATTTAATTGTATTTAATTTAATTTAAATTTAATTTAATTTGAATTTAATTTAATTTGAATTTTATTTTATTTTATTTTAATTTAATTTGAGTTAATTTAATTTTAGTTTAATTTAATTTGAATTTAATTTAATTTTATTTTAATTTAATTTGAATTTAATTTAAATTAGGATTTAATAAATTTGAATTTAAAATTTAATTAATTCGAATTTGAATAATTAAGATTTAATTAATTTGAATTTAAAATTTAATTAATTCGAATTTGAATAATTAAGATTTAATTAATTTGAGTTTAAAATTTAATGAATTCGAATTTGAATAATTAAGATTTAATTAATTTGAGTTTAAAATTTAATGAATTCGAATTTGAATAATTAAGATTTAATTAATTTGAGTTTAAAATTTAATGATTAATTAATAATTGTGGATTTAAATCATCATTTTCATTATTTCAAAATTTCTTCTTCATCTTTATCTTTCTTTTCAAGTTTTTCTAATAATTTTGATTTATTTGAATTTTTGTAACTTTCATTGATTATGACCTTTATCTTGGATAGTTCTATGTCCTTCTCAACATTAGATTTTTCAATATCCTCAGCATAGGTGGAGTAAATTGGGCCACTAGCTAAAGTTTTATAATAATCTTTAATATTATCTATGATTAAGTTATCATCTAGGATGATTTCATCTTTATAATCTTCAAGAATATTTTTAACACAATCATCTTTATCCTCAAGATTTTCAAAGTTTAATTCAGAATTATCCTTAGGATTTTCAAATTTGATTTTGGGATTAATTTCAAATTTAGAGTCAGTATAATTATCTGTAGAATTATCAGAGTTTATTTCAGATTTAATTTCAAAATTAACAGAGTTAAAATTAAGATTATTTTCGGAATTATCAAGAATTTTAACATTATCTGATTTAATTTCAGGAGTACCAGCAGTATCACCAGATCTAATTTTAGAATTAATTTCAGTAATTTTTGAATTAACATTAAAAATTAAATAGTTAATTTCTGATATTTTAACATTATTTACATTTTTCTAATTGATCATTCAGGATATTGATTTGACTACTTACACTTTTCAATTTTTCAGTAACATTATCTAAGCAATTTTCATAAGAAAGTGTAGAAGATTTGAAAGTTTTCGGAACATAAATCTTACGTACCTTGGCCGGACACTTATTTTTGTAGTGTCCGTACTTCTCGCATTTAAAACATCTGATGTGGCTTTTATCTCTCCGGATTCCTGGCTCTGGTGCCCCCTTCGCCACCGGTGATGAAGATCGAGTCTTACGAGTAGGGCACTGATTTTTATAGTGCCCTCTCTCCCTGCATGTGAAACAGATAATATGGAATTTAAAAATGGACATTTTAAAAGTACCTGATTCACCCCTGGGCTCCCCCTCAACTCCTGGCGTCGTTGCTCCGTCGGCGGTGTCCGGTGAAGAGCGGCTCGGCTCTGATACCAATTGTAGGACCAGTGCCGTCGATAGAGGGGGGGGGGTGAATATCGATCGTTAAAAATCTTTCAATAACTTCGTAAATCTTTTGAACTGCTCAGAGCGTTAGTGCAGCGGAACAGTAAATAAAAATAAAAGCAAACCAGGGACACAGCAGGATTTTTACTTGGTTCCCAACCCCACAGGGTCAGTACATCCAAGGCCTATGCACGGGAACGCCCGTCCACTATTGGTCTCCTTCCCGGACTTTCCAGAGGCGGAGAAACCCGACTTACAGTGCAAGTTTACAATCAAAAGATAAATAAAATTAAGTGCAGAATTAAATAAAAGCAAACCAACAAGACAAAGTCTGAAGCTCGGCCGATCTGGACCTCCGAAGTGCCGCACACTTCCTCCTGGAGCCTCCCGGTCGTAGAGCCTCGTCTCTAGCGCGTTGTCATCGGTCAGAATGCTTGGAATCGCTCTTGGAAGTTGTTGTTGAAGCAGAGGGGTCGAAGCCCCTTATATAGCACTCCTGGGGGCGCCCTGGATGTTGGGGGCGCCCCGATAAACCCAGTCAAACCTTATCCTTGCGCCTACCTCGCCGCAGGTGATAAAATCTTTGACCAGGGTGCCCCGGACCTCGCGGACGCCCCAGACCTCCTGGGCGCCCCGGACCTCCCGGGCGCCCTCCTGAGCGCTTATTTGCATTTTGAACCTCAAACAGCAAATATAGGTTTCAACCCGGGCGCCCCGGACCTTCCGGGCGCCCCGGACCTTCCGGGCGCCCCCTTTGACACCTATTCTGCTTACTTCATGAAAACTGCATTTTCCTCTTTATTCCGGGCGCCCCCATCATTCCGGGCGCTCCCAATCATGGTTTAAACCCAAGACTGGGTTTATGCCTTGCTCTGGGCGCCCCCAACACTGGGGGCGCCCCCAACAGCCATTTTCCAGCAACTTGCTTTGTCTCCGGTTCTTGGTACCTGCAAGATACACAAACACAAAGCACATATACATACAATATTAGGCTTAAGGACTTGGTTTGGACTTTGGATTTCCACGAAACCCTAGGTTGAACCGGCGCAAGTTCTCACCCCCGAGAACGCGCCTTTCACCTACTCCTTTTAGGAGATGGTTGCCACCCAGCCCTTCGGGTGGACTTTTGCTTAGCTTCCGATTACTCCGGATCTCGAGACGCCCGAACCCCGACCCCGTCTCTACTCTTGTCCTTAGTCATCGCTCAGCTAAGTTGCCCAGTCCCTTGGGCCAAGACTTCATTCCCTAGCAGTCCTTCGCCAAGTGCCTAGCAGCCCTTCGCTAGGTCTTCGATGCCTAGCAGCCCTTCGCTAGGTGCCTAGCAGCCCTTCGCTAGGTCTTCGATGCCTAGCAACCCTTCGCTAGGTGCCTAGCAGCCCTTCGCTAGGTCTTGGGGTTTCGATACCTAGCAGCCCTTCGCTAGGTGCCTAGCAGCCCTTCGCTAGGTCTTTAAAGTTTCGATACCTAGCAGCCCTTCGCTAGGTGCCCAGCAGCCCTTCGCTGGGACTTAGGGTTTCGATGCCTAGATTAACTAGGACTTTTCTTCAGCTTAGTTTACTTCTCCTTTGCTCCCCTTTGTCTGTTCATTGTATCACTGACTTAAGTGTATTGTCAAACATTAAAACACTTAAAGGAGAACATCATTGATGCAACTTGCACCAACAGTATCTGCGCGTCATGCTCAAAGCATATGAGACATCTGGACGAGTACAAAACATGACGTACATGATAGACCTTATAGCGGATGCATAATGGATCCAATCCATGCGGTCTCTCTCCTCCTTAGAAGAGGGACATTGAGTCTTTGAAAGACTTACACCATGTGACATCTGCATGGCAAAATGATTAAGCACCTTGTCCATATATGTACTTTGACTTAAGCTAAACAATGTTTTAAATCTATCTCTATAGATCTTGATGCCTAGGATATAGGTTGCTTCACCTAAGTCTTTCATTGAAAAATAATTCCCTAGCCACATCTTCACAGACTGTAGTAAAGGGATATCATTTCCAATAAGGAGTATGTCATCCACATACAAGATCAGGAAGATAACTGTGCTCCCACTAACCCTCTTGTAGACACAGGGTTCATCTTCATTCTTGATGAAACCAAACGCTTTGATTGCATCATTGAATCAAAGATTCTAGCTTCGAGAAGCTTGCTTTAGCCCATAAACGGACGTTTACAACTTACATACCTTTCCAGCATGCTCTGGATCTACAAAACTCTCAGGTTGTGTCATGTCACATCCTCGAGTAGATTCCCATTTAGGAATGCGATTTTGACATCCATCTGCTAGATTTCGTAATCACGGTAAGCTGCAATAGCAAGTATGATCTGAATAGATTTAAGCATCACAACTGGTGAAAAGGTTTCATCATAGTCGATACCATGAATCTGCTTGAAATCTTTGGCTACCAATCACCCTTTATAGGTATGCATAAGATCATCCATGTCAGTCTTTCTTTTAAAGACTCACTTACATCCAATGGGTTTAATTCCCTCAAATGGACCAACCAAAGTCCATGCTTGGTTCGTGTACATGGATTCCATTTTGGGCTTTATAGCCTCTAGCCATTTCTTAGAATCTGGGCTCATCACAGCTTCTTGATAGGATGTAGGCTCGTTCAACTCAACAAGCATAACGTCATCATGGTCAGACAAGACAAATGAGTATCTCTCAGGCAGACGACGTATCTTGTCAAATCTGCGAGGAGGTTGGTTTACTTGAACAGGTTGTTGCTCCACAACTTCTTGTGCAACAATCTTATGATCCACAATACTTTGTGGTGCCCGTTCAATGTCCATCAAGGCCTCAGTACTATCTGCATCTTGAACTTCTTCAAGATGGATTTTACTCCTACTATTTCTTCTAGAATAAACTCTCTTTCGAGAAAAATGTCATTTATAGCGACAAACACCTTGCCTAGTGTAGGATTATAGAAGAAATATCCCTTCGTTTCCTTGGGATATCCTACAAAATATCACTTATCATATTTGGGTCCAAGTTTATCTGAGACATGATTTTGAACGTAAGCCTCACAACCCCAAATGTAACACCCCAAATTTGTCAATGTAAAATCATGACAATGTATGAAAATGGTTATAATGAAATGATATGAATTTCATGCAATCACATGCCATGAAATGTTATGAATGCATGAAATATTATATTCATGAAATATTATTATCATGAAATATTAGCATGAAATATTATATTCATGAATATGGAATATTAAAAATATTATGAAATAATATTTTTGGAATATTATGAAATATTCTGAATTCATAAAATATTATTCATATTATGAAATTTCATGATGGGCTTGGTTTAATGGGCTTTGACATGGGTTAGTGCAAATTGTGATAAAAAGAAGAGCTAGAAAGGAGGAAGCAAGGATTGAACCTTGTACCTCCTAGTTGCACTCACCATGTCATAACCAATGAACCAAGCAATATTTCATGTAGAAGGAGAAAGGAACATGCTTGTTAAGTGTGTAAGGGTGAAGAGACATGTCTTTTCATGAGAAAAGTATAAATATGGGAAGTTGGAATAACTTCCTTTTCTTCTCTTCTTCTTCCTCACTTCTCCCAACCGAAACCTCCATCATCTCCTTCACTTCTTCCATTTTCGAAAATAGCATCCAAGGGTTCTAACCCTAGGGCAATTGCAAGGAAGAAAGCCCAAGTGCCTTTGCCTTCTACCAAGACCAAGGAGTCTTAGAGGAAAATTGGAAGAAAAAGGCTTTCACATACCCTTCAAGTGTAGGGTACCCTACGATTTAAAGAAGGTTAAAATCCAGCGCTAGGATGTAAGTATCCTCTCGCCTGCAGTGTAATCGCTTTCGGTTGATTGTATGTTTTCTTGTGGTTGTTTTTGGAAATGGGAGTTTCTCCCTTGTGACCATTCGGCCACCACCATGGAAGAAGGGTTTGGTTGCTTCTTGATGCATGAGGATATCCCTAGGAACCTAGGGTATGGATGTATGTTGTTTTCCAAATTTTTGAGAGAACAAAAAGTAGGGTTTGGTACCCTACAAGTTTCGGCCACCTATGGTTGGAGGTCCAAGAGAAGTTTTTTTTGATCAAATCTTGATACATGCTAGTGCCCTAGGGATTCTATACACATATGTGTTGTTTCCAAATTTTTGAGAGAACAAAAATTAGGGTTTTGGTACCCTACAAGGTTTCGGCCAAGGCTTGGATTTCCTTGGGGTTGTGAAGTGAAATCACTTCTTGATGCATGACATGAATGCTAACAAATATTGTATACATGTGTGTTGTTTTCCAAACTTTTGAGAAGACAAAATTAGGGTATGCTACCCTATATAACTTTCGGCCAACCCTAGGAGAATTAGGGTTTAAGGGTGTATGATTTTCCTTATGATATATCCATGCTTAATAAGTATAGGCAAGGTGTTTGTGTAAATGCTTGTGTGAATATTTGAAACCATGAAGCATGTTACCACTTATTTAAATTTCGGCCAACCCTAGTTCTAGGGTTGGGAAGTACCTAATGAGACCATGAAGCATGCTACTACATATGTGATGTGTGGATGATTTATGTGACCTATCTTGTTAGGTATAAAAACATGCCTTATAGCCCATGGGGCACTTTGATGATATGAACATGATGTGTTTGATAATATGCTTAAAAAGGGTTACTCTATTGAAACTGGGATCAAGAGCACCCGAATGTGTGGTGTGTCCCTAGGGAATCAAGAGCACCCGAATGTGTGGTGTGTCCCTTTGAGAAGTGATTAAGAGTACCTTTAGGCATATACATATATGAGTAATTGCATGATAAATTACTTTACTTTGGAAAGTTGTGTACCCGACTCGGAAGGGGGTCGTTAAACAAATCCAATGAGCATGTTAAGGTCATGACATTGGTAGGACGGAAGGGTCCTGCTCTAATTAGATTGGTGGCTCGCTACCCCAATTTATTAGGGAACGCGCATGATGTGGTACGACAACTGGGCCCTGGATGATGATATGATATTTTGAAGTACTTACCATTATGGAACCTTTTTGAAAAACATTTCTCATCATGTGATCTTGTTCCGTAAAGTACTTAGAGATAAATTGATGTGATGTTTATGATGCTTTGATGAGATGCTTATGATGCTGATAATTCTATCTGATTATTGTGTACATGATATGATGTATTGATATGGATTTTGCGAGTAGGCCCGGATTCTTACTAAGCATGTTTTGCTTACTAGTTCCTGTTATTTTTCTTATGCTGCAGATAGCGGTAAGAAATACTCGAACTAAAGGAAGAGGCAGAGGGAAGGTTGGAGGATGTGTGTGGTGATGGCTCGGGAAAGAACGAAAGATTCTATCTACCTTGTTTTGTCTAGAATCTAAACTGCTTCCCATAATTACTATTGAAATTGTATTGCTATACTCTGAATGGGTGATGATCATGACTACTCTACTGTGATTGAGTTAGTGGTATGGAACCTATGTTATGCTAGATAATACTATCATTAATGTTTAAATATTGTAGAATGCATGCTAAGGAAAATACTAGGTAATTACTATTTTCTGTTTCTTATGAATGCTTCCTTTGCATGTATCTAAGACTAGATAACTCTTGCTATATTCCTATGTTGTATCTTGTTCAAACCATGTTTATTCCATGCTTTAGTGTGTTACATGATCTTCCTATTAGGTTGTAAATGCATGTAGATATAAAAGAAATGAAAAACCATGCTTGGTAAATTAGTCTTCAATAGACATGCCTACTACATTTCTTGTATGTAACTGTTTTGTTTGGATATACATACTTAACATGATTGTATGATATGAGTGTATGGACCCGTAACCCCGCCTTTAGGGTAGATAAAAGGTCGGGCGTTTACACCAAATCCTAATAAAAGACATCGTGGGACTCTTCCCAATCCATATCGTATATGATGTCTTTATGACGGTCTTTGATGGAGCTCGGTTAAGTGTGAAAAGAGCCATTTCTAGAACGAATCCCTAGAAGGAAGTAGGAAGATCTGTTTGACTCATCATCGATCGTACCATATCTAATAGAGTACGATTTCTCCGCTCGGACACACCATTCCATTGTGGTGTTCCAGGTGGAGTAAGTTGGAATATGATCCCACACTCTCCTAGATTGTCACGAAACTCTTGGCTAAGGTATTCACTACCTCGATCTGATCGAAGTATCTTAATACTCTTGCCAAGTTGGTTTTGTACTTCACTTTTGAATTCTTTGAATTTTTCAAAGGATTCCAACTTGTGTTTCATTAGATACACATAGCCGTATCTACTGACATCATCAATAAAAGTGATGAAGTACTGATAGCCTCCTCTAGCTGCGACATTAAATAGGACACATACATCAGTATGTATGAATCATAACAAGTCTGTCGCTCTTTCGCCGTATCCACTAAATGGAGTCTTGGTCATCTTGCCTAGAAGACAAGATTCACATGTCTCATATGATTCAAAATCAAATGAGTCCAGTAATCCATCCTTATGAAGCTGGGATATGCGACTTTCATTTATATGACCTAAGCGACAATGCCAGAGATATGTTTGGTTCAAATCATTTGATTTAAACCGTTTGGTATTTATGTTATAGATTAGGTTCTCTAAGTCTAAAACATAGAATCCATTCATAAGTGGTGCACTACAATAGAACATGTCTTTTAACATTATCGAACAACATTTGTCCTTTATGATAAATGAAAAGTCTTTCTTGTCCAAACAAGATACAGAAATTATGTTCTTAGTTAGTGTACGTACATAAAAACACTCCTCTAATTCTAAGATAAGCCCAGTAGGTAAAGACAAGGAATATGTTTCTACAGTTATAGCAGCAACTCTTGCGTCATTGCCTACTCGTAGGTCCACTTCGTCCTTTGTGAACGATATAGCTCTTTAAATGCCCTGTATATTAGTACAAATGTGAGATGCACAATTGGTATCTAATACCCAAGAAGAAGAAATAAATAGATTGACTTCTATAACAAAAATACCTGAGGCAGAAGTCTCACTTCTTTTCTTCTTTATTTCCTCTAGGTAGAGTTTGCAATTCCGCTTCCAATGTCCAGTCTCACCACAGTGGAAGCAGGTCCCTTCCTTAGGCACCCCACCTTTGGCCTTCAATGTAGTAGAGTTGGCCTTGCCTTTGGCTTGGGTCTTACCCTTGCACTTAGGCTTCCATTTGCCTTTGCCCTTCTGTACCATAGTACATTACTGGTCTTGGTTTTCTTGAGATTGAGTTCAGCAGTTCTCAACATGCTGAGCATCTCAGGCAATGACTTGTCAATTTCGTTAATGTTATAGTTCATGATGAATTGATTGTACCCTTCCGGCGACAATTACAGGATAAGGTCCGTGGCCAATTCTTGACCCAGTGGAAATCCTAGTCTTTCAAGGTTCTCGACATACCCAATCATCTTGAGTACGTGAGTTCCTACGGGAGTTCTTTCTTGCATCTTGCATGCAAATAGGGCCTTAGACACATCAAATCGCTCGTGCTTAGCTTGCCTTTGATATAGTTGTTTTAAGTGCTCAACCATATCATGTGCATCCATGTTCTCATGTTACTTTAGAAGCTCAGAGTTCATGGTGGCAAGCATGAGACATGATACATCAAGTGCATCATCCTGATGCTTCTTGTAAGCATCCTTTTCGACGCGAGTGGCGGTAGTGATAGGTGCTTCTGGAAGAGGTTGCTCTAAGACGTACAATTTTCATTCTTGTTTGAGGATGATCCTCAAGTTTCTATATCAGTCCAAAAAATTAGCTCCGTTGAGCTTGTCCTTCTCAAGGACGGATCACAGAGAGAGAATATTTGACGTGTTAGATGACATGATAATCTACAACAGTAAAATATGCAGAAATAAGTATCATATCTAGATCATTTAATTAGGTCTTTAATTAAATGACACTCCCACTGAATTGTAGAGCTTTGGTAGGGGCTAGTCATGGATGTAGGCAAACTCAATTTTCCCACACTACTAGCTCCAAACCAAATAACGACTACATTCATGTGGGACAAAACCCATATTATACCTCATCTTAAGTTAGCTTTGGCTAATCACCCAAGACTTAGTATAATTAGGTAAGTAATATTTTACCAATTACATCTTATGCAACTCTTGGAGACAAAGGGTCAAGATCCACATTACACATTATCTTGAGTTAGCTTTGGCTAATCGCCCAAGACTTTATATAATTGTTCTCTTACACAATTTTCCAACTTTTGGGATATGCCTCTAAGTTTCTCAATCCAATTGAGGTGACTTAGTTAAGTCTCACCCAAACTTCGATAGAGGGACATCACAATTGTCCTCTTGCACTTTACCAAGATAAAATGTGTCGCTTTGCTTTTGCAAACCCAACAACAAATGATCGAGGTAGTTTATGAGTACCAAACTTTGGTAGGCATATCGAGTTGACTAAATTAAGATAAATATTAATCTAATCATGCATCACATACACACATTGCATATATCAACATATAAGTGGTAAAATGTGACATGGTTATGACCCGTATACTACGATCTTCTCAAGCCAATGAGAAAATCGATGGTCAACCTAGGGATAACATCTTCTCCAAGTGCATCCTTCGGTCGTCATGTGTCGTCGGCTTCCTTCTTGTAACTTCATTCTTCAATGGACATTCCACTCCTCATTTTGTACATTACAAATTAGAAAAACTCGAGTTATATTCGAGTCTAAATCTATTTTACAACTAGAAAAATAAAGATAAGGCACGACACATAGGCCGTATTATGAATTACATTACAACATGCACACACACACACATATACATCCAATCATATTGGGGTTAAGGTCATAACCATGCACCATGTCATCAATTACACATAATAGATTTAGGACATCAATTTTTATTATGATTGTAAAATGCTCATGAGCCAAAATCATAGGTTATAAAATTTGTTGAGTACAATCAGACCATAGCACACTTTCATATTCATATGATAATGTCATGGACTTTTAGTTTGATCAACACAAATTTTTGTATCTCAACAAATGCTCATACATTACACAATCCAAAACAAAATTATGTCCTACTTCTATATCACATATAAAAGTTTTTCTAAACTTTGTATAATCTTTCGCAAGTGGCTCTGATACCACTGCAGGGATCGATAGGCAAAAATATTCAAAAATCGCAGCGGAAATTAGAGATCCCACGAGCAATCCATGCGAAAGAAAACTCATACAAAATTAATTTACAAATTCCTATCGTATAGGTATACCTTTGGCGCGTGCCCATCGCTTATCCCGCTTGTCTGAGGTATGTCGGATCTCATGCACGTTCAAGTGTCCATGCCTCTATGTGTATCCACACGAACACAATCTCTCAAGCTTCGGAGAAGAATCACTTTTGTGGTGCTAGCCACAAGAGGAGATTCACAAAGTAAGAAGGAGAGGGAGAAGAGGGATTTTGGCTAAGAGAAAGAAGGGAAGAAAGAATGACAAGTTCATCATCCAAATGACAAGAAAAACTCTTTTATACTCATCCCATGAATATGAAGAGTTTTTGTCCCTTTAGCTTTCCTCCATTAATGCTAATAAAAACACACTTAGAACATATTTTCTCATATAGCTCTTCAACTTCTCTTCATCCAATGAAGAGAAACTTTTCATCTTTCTCAATTATTAACTTATTAAACATTTTAATAAATAAATATCTCATTCAAATGTGATTGAGTCTAATCTAAATTAGTCAAACTCAAATTAGATCTCAATCTCATAATCCAATTGGATTCACTTAAGTCTAACTCAATTAATCCAATTCAGATCAAATCTTAGTCAAACTAAGATCAATTAATCTCTGAAGTATCGTGCCCTTAGTGTGTGACTCAATAGGTTCTCATAACATTGGCAATATGGCTAAACCAATTTAGACACATAAGCAATGAGTAACATCTAGCAATGCATCATTGCTACCCAAGTGACGAGAAAATCGAGATCCGACTTAACCTCGGTGACTATGACAATATATGACCTTGTCCTTCCATCCTCGATATCTAGATTGACCAATGAGGCATAGACTGTTTCATCCTCGATTAATCTTTGTGTTTCTTGATCCCCGAGTAGACTCACTCAAACAAATGAGCTCAATATCTCATATTGACTTATTTGAGCATGGTCATGCGTTTTAGTAGTCCTACTCGATCAAGGGGCCCACAGATATCACTCCCATCATATGGGAGGGATAGATCTCATCTACATCACTCACATCCCTCTGCATAATTTATTACATACCCAGTGATCGCCTTTATAGTCCACCCTGTTACGGGTGATGTTTGACGATACCAAAGTACATAACTCCTTATGTAGGGAACCGTAGTGACTTCAAGTCTAAGGATTATTCATACTAATAGTCATATGAGAAAGTTTATGACACTCATATGATAATTTATGAAACTTTTCCATGGCGGGTCAATTCAGTACACATTCTCTAATATATACCTATGTATCAACTTGATATCATATATCCATGACTTGTGAGCTCAAGTCATCAATTGACCTACATGCTAGTCTCCATGCATTAATATTGTCCTTGAATATTAATACTTGACTAGGAATGATTTAGTATAGTGTTCTCTACATCATCTTACTATCGATTCAACCAATCGATATAATGTAGATAAGAACCTACTACCCAAGGATATTATTATACTTAGTTATTTGGCATAAATATAAAGTATAATAACCAAACATGCCTTTATTAATGATAGAATATGATATAAAAAGTCCCTAGTTAATCATCACTTAATTCGCTCTAGAGCTCCTACTAATACAATTAACTATGACAAGAGTGTTTGTAGATACGGTCAACTCCATCAACATCATCCTCAAAAAGGCCTTTGCCCAAATGCAACTTGATGGGGAAGAGGTTCGTCCTATAAACACCTCCTTGTACGGATTCACAAGGCATGTAGTAAAGTTATTTGACTAGATTGATCTCTCCCTTTTCTTGTGGGAAGAACCATTGATGAGCACTCGGCATACGCCCTTCATTATCATAAATACAACCTCTGCCTACAATGTCATACTAGGGAGATCAACGCTAACTATTTTCCAAGCATCAATCTCCACCTCCACCAAACAATTAAGTTCCCTGTAGAAAATCAAGTCGAAGAGTAAAAGTGGACCAGTCAGTGCCAGAAAATGCTATGTTGATATAATTAGGGCTGAGTCATGCAAGGCCCATCAAACTCAAGATACCTCAGTACAAGTTATTCAAGAGGTGTCGGTGCCCTGGCTGATAGAAAGCCAAGAAGACGTACAAATTCATCCCAACCGACCGGAGATAATCACCCGAGTAGTTGCAGATCTCCACTCGGAATTCAAACAAGACTTGATCGTGTGTCTCTCGCACAATCATAACGTCTTCGCATAGTCAGCTAAAGAAGTCACAAGCATATCTCACACTGTGATGGCCCACTGGCTGAACACACTTCCAGATGTTCGGTTGTTTTGATAGAAGAAAAGATATTTTGGACCCAAGTAGAACAAAGTGATCCATGTAGAAATCAACAAGTTATTGGAGGTCGAACACATCCGAGAAGTCCAATTCCCTACTTGGCTCGTCAATGTAGTATTGGTATCTAAGCCAGATTGCAAGTAAGGGTCTGTATTGGCTTCTGGGACCTCAACAAAACATGCCCAAAAGGATTGTTATCCCCCCCGGGCCACATTGATCACCTGGTAAATTCAACTTTCAACTTGAACTTATATGTATATTGAATGCCTACCAAGGCTATCATCAAATTCGCCTAGCTCATGACCTTTTGTTATACTGTTATGTCCTTTGACTTTAAGAATACAGAAGCAACTTATCAACGTCTTATTGATCGAGTCTTCAAGCATCAAATCAGGAGGAATATTAAGGTGTGTGTGGATGACATCCTAATCAAGACTACTTGATCTAAGATTTTAATCTTAGACATTAAAGAAATGTGAATTACTTTGAGACAGTATATGCTCAAACTTAATCCCAATAAATGTCTATTTGGAGTCAAGAGCGAGAGATTTCTTGGATACATCATAACAAAGAAGGGAATTGAAGCTAACCCCCAAGCACTCCAAAATATGACTCTTCTTCGTAATCTTAGAGAAGCACAACGACTGATCGGTTGCATCATGACATTGTCCCAATTCATCTCCCGCTTTACTGACCGAGGTCTATCCTTCTTTAAGGTGTTGAAAAAGGCTTCCAATTTTGAGTGGAATGCGAACTGTAACAAGGCACTCGCTGAGTTGAAAGAATATCCATCCCGTTTACTACTCTCCAACCAAGTAGCAGGCGAAAGGCTATGGGTGTACGTGTCGATAACCAAGGGGGTGATCATCATGGTCTTGCTATGCTAATAGGATAATCTACAACATTACATCTATTTTTCAAGTCACTTGTTGAAGGATGTCGAGAGTAGGTACACCACTTTGGAAAAATTAGCTCTATGATTGGCCCTTACCGCTCACCTACTGAGATCGTATTTTTTGTCCAACCCAATCATAGTCCTCATTGACAACACTCTAGGTCGAGTGCTGACAAATCTAGAAGCCTTAGTGAGATTGATCAAATGGACCATTGAATTGAGGAAATATGATATTCAATATCAACCGCAAATTATTTTTAAAGCTCAAGCACTAACTAACTGATTTCCTAACCAAAGTTCCCGACCAGGAAACTAAAGAAATATGGAAAATTTATATGGATGTATCATCCACTTGACAAGGCAGTGGTGTCAGAATATTATTAATATCCCCTAAGGAAGATGTGATCCAACTCTCTGTCCGACTCAACTTTCGAGCATCCAATAATGAAGCTGAGTATCAGACTTTGCTCGTACGACTATAGGCAACAATGCAAGTTGGGGCTTCCCGCGTTGCCATTAGCTAGAACAAAGCTTTGAGATCATGAATGATTTTTTGCGGCACTATGCGGTGATTTTCTAGAAATTGAAAGATGACTTCCAAGATGTCACTATATAGAAGATTCCTTGAGTTGAGAATCAAAAGACAGATAAGCTAGCTAAACTGGCAAATATATTTGCTACTTGGACCCTGGATAACTCGGTAGATCAGATTCTACTGATTGCTCAAATCAATCAAGTACCAAGCTAGAATAAGTCTGTCGATTGGTCATTGGAGGACCCCTCTCATTATTTTCCTCCAACGGGGAACTTTGCCCACTGATCTAGAGCATGCCTAAATGCTCAAGAGGAGAGCTCCCCAATTTACTCTAATCAGGGATCAATTATATTAGTGAGCATTCTCACGCACTCTCCTCAAATGTCTTGGTTCGAATGATGTAGACTATGTCATGAGGAAAATTCATAAAGGTATTTGTGGAAACCATATTAGGGGATGGATGCTTGCTCGAAAGGCACTGTTGGATGGTTTTGGTCGACCATGCGGGTAGACACTACCTAGTTTATCATCATTTTCATTCATTGCTAGCAGCATCATCACATCTCTCATCACCCAAATGAGTTCTTGAAGATCTCCACCGTCTTCCACCACTTTGATTAGTAGGACATGGATATTGTAGGCCCCTTTCTAATTGAGCCTCAATAGAAGAAATTTCTTCTTGTGACAGTAGACTACTTCTCCAAGTGGGTGGAGGTTAAAGCCTTAGCATAGATAACAAAAGACGCCGTCAAGAAGTTCCTTTGGCAAAATATTGTCTATCGATATGGTTTGCCTCACAAGATTATCTCTAACAATGGTCAACAATTTTAAGGCCGCAAACTCAGGGAATGGTATGAAGACTTTGGTGTCCAACAAGTTTTTACCTCAGTGGCCTACTTGCAAAGCAACGAGCAGACGAAAATGGTTAATCGGGAGATAGTCTAGGGGCTCAAAATTTAAATAGATAATGTTAAAGGCAACTAGGTGGATGAATTGTCGAGCATCCTCTGGGCTTACCAACTACTCCTCGGGAAGGCATAGGGAGATGATACTCTTTCACCTCATTTACGATGGAGAAGTGGTTATCCCTGTGGAAATTAGTAAAGTGTCTACTCGGAGAAGAACCTATAGTCAAAACAACTCTAATTAGAGTCTCCTTGACCTCAACTTGATCACTGAGACCAAGGAAAAAGTAGTCGCCCGACTCGTCGTATATCGTTAGAGGTTGTATCGGAACTACAACAAGTGAGCCTTTTCTCGCACTTTCCAAGTCGGGGACTTGGTTTGGAAGAAATTCAATCTTGTTGAAGATGTAAACAAGCTGGATCCACAATGGGGAGGGCCTTTTTAGGTGATCCGCAAGTTAAGTATAGGGACATACTACCTACAATATTCGAACAACAAGGAACTTGATCGACCATAGAGCTTTAATCACTTGAAGTCATATTATTCCTAAGCAGTTCATGTATCCTTCATTTATCTTTCATCCACTATCGTGATTTAACCTAAAAATTAGGTTAAACGTGGTGGTTCTTCTGTCGTTTTCATGTTCTTCGTAGAAATATGAAAAACTTAGAAAACAAGTCTATCCTAGAATTTTCTTATATGATTTTTGATAATTAAAAATTATATTATGTTAGGAAAACTTGATCTAGCATACAAATAATAAATCAATGAAAAAACTTAAATTTTATTATCATAAAAATGACGAAATAAAGTCAAAGCTCTTATACCAATCGATAGAAATTAAGTTTTTTTTCTAACCGTATGAATTCTAGAAATAAAATAAGAACTCGAAAGACAAAACACAAGACATATGAGCATGGATCTATTATTTCTTCGAATCATTGCATAACAAGAATAAAAGTATAAATCGAAAGATAAAGAACTTGATTGAAGAGTCATATCCTTGTTTTTAGCATCGTCGGCTTGATCCCTGTGGAAGAAGATGCAGCGGAGAGAAAGAGGAAGATCTTCCAAAAAGCTTAGAGTTGACGACACCAAAAAAATTCTAGGTCAATGAGGAACCAAGAGCTCTGTCAGGATGATTCCCTAAACCCTTGGGGACCTCCCCTTTTTTCCAATCTATTATCAGCCCATAGATAATAATAAATTGGGCTAAAGGGTTCTACACTGATCCTGTTGCGAAGCGAGGTGGCGATCCTCAGGGCCCGATGGTCTTCCGTACGTTGCGAGCGGGTGAGGCAGCGCTGCCCTGGCTCCTAGTTGGCCTTGGCCTGGAAAACGATGACCGTTAGCAAACCCGCCGGGGGGTTTCCCCGGTCAGGTACCCCGACGGTCAAGTCAATATCCGCAGGAAATATGGTGGAGCTAAATTGAAATGCAGTAGTAGATGAGAGAGCTCGAGCGCGCGTACCTGCGGGAGGTGGAGTGAAGGGTTTATATAGCCGAGGGGACTGACAACCCTTGTCCGTGATTGACAAGACAAGGGTGGGGTACCTGTCAGCCCGTATGAGAGCACTAGGGAGCGACGCGGCAGGGCGCGAGGTGCTCAAGCAGTACGATAGTACTGGATTGGCGGTCTGACCACGAGATGTGTCAGAGACGAGTAAGACGTGCAGTACCCCGACCTCAGGGTCATACCTTGGATAGGATGATATAGGGGGCATAGGGACGAAATAGTTCGTGCCCTGAGTGCTGACCGGCAGGTCCGGGTGTCAAGGACCGAATCGGGTAATGGCCAGGGAGCGTGGGCAGCCACGCGTCCGACTGGGAGTGTTGAGGCGCAGAATACGCCCTGAGTCGGGAGTTTACCGAGATATGCCTGGCTGACTCTGTTGGGTGTCCGATTCATGTGATGCGATGGGAGCGTGGGCCACCACACGTCCGACTGGAGCGCACGACCTAGGTCTAGGTCGGGAAATGGGTCGAGGTGACCAGACCAGGAGAGGCTAGGGGTCGGCCCGACCGACCCTGCTCGTTGCTGGCTGAATAGTACCCCGGGGGGCTTCCTGGCTCGAGGACCCCCCAGGCGATGTCTTTGCTAATCCATCTGCTAGACCTTCGTGGTGCCAGGCTGGCTGGCTGAGTGGGCCGGCTTACCCATAGGCAAGGCCGGGATCATAAGCGTCCTCCTCGAGTCTAGTCGAAGGAGGCGTTGAGTCCGACTGACTGGACTATCGTCTGTTGAAGCAAGCCTGGCGTGCCCGGACAGCCCGACCCCTTCCTACGGCCCTCAGTGGGCCTTTGGTGAGCAGGTATCCTGGTCGGCCGAATATGTCATATCATCTGTCTTTTCGCCTCCTGCTGCCCGGGATATCCGAGCAGAGTGAAATCTTATGTATTAATGCCCGCGGTTAATGATTGTCCCACGTGTCTTTTCTCCATTGCCTCTCCTAGCGACGAGGCGTTTGCTGTCTGCCCGGTGAATGATGAGGTCGTGCGTACGATGCTTTGTTTCCCGGGCCCCTCGGGGCTCGATCAGACGGCTATCCCTAGCCGCCGCTTCTTCTGTGGTCTGCCATCGAGCAGTCCTTAGAGCCCCCGAGGTTGTGTAAGTAGGTTTTTTTGGTGCAGGCAGCACCTAAGTCAAACCTGGGTTTTGATAATGGCAAAGGGTTCAAGAGTTAAGATGGTATTATTATCTAATGTGTTTACTAAGTGTGCAGGAAAGAAGTCCTAAGCACACTAGGCAAGAAGTCCTGGCAAAGGGCTGGGCAAAGAAGTTTTGGAAAGGGGTTGGGCACCAAAGACCTGCTCGGAAGGTGGGCACGAAGTCCTGGTCGAGGACTGGGCACGAAGACCTGGTCAGGAGGATCGGACAGAAGCCCAACCGGAGGATCCGGTTGGCAAAAGGTAAACCCTCCTGAGAGGAGTAGGTGAGGACGCGTTCCCCGTCGAGGGAATAGTAGGCGTCGGTTCGACCTAGGGTTCCATTTGGGAGACCCAAAGTCAGAACCAAGACAGCTACGGCTGTAAAGATAGACTAATATTCTTGCCTTGTTTGTTTTGGAATTAACCTTGGATGCAGGGATCGAAGGAGTGTGTTTCTGCAACTCAGAACGCCCCAAAGGAGAGGGGCAGGCAGCTGGGCTAGGCGCTCGGGAGGTCCCGGGCGCCCAAGGTCAAATCCAAACAAGTAGAAAGCAAGAATCGCTTCGAAACAACACTGGGCTAGGCGCCCGGGAGGTCCCGGGCGCCCAATGTCAAAGCCAAAAAGGAGTCGAAGCAAAATCAGCCACGAAGCCAGCAGACCCAGTCAACCTGGGCATCCGGGAGGTCCCGGGTGCCCTAGTCAGCTCCAGAGGCCGATTCGGAGGGGATAAGCACTGACCGAGCTGCGGATGAGGTTTCTTCGATCTGAAGGCACGTGTCAGGCGCCCTCGACGTCCCAGGCGCCCCTAGGAGCACTATAAAAGGGGCTCGACCCCAAGGCTTCAAGAACGTAACTTTTCAACGCCTCTAAGCTTTTTGTTCAAGCGCTCTACTCTGGCAAACTCCGATCTCGAGACTCTACATCGACGATGACCCTCTGCTCCGAAGTACGATCCACACCGGGCGTCGATAACGAAAAGTGTATTCGTTTACTTACTGCACTATTCTTGTATTAAATCTGTAAACATTTGCGCGAATATAGAATTGCCCGCAGTAAACGGTCAAGGACCGTGGGCCTTGGAGTAGGAGCCGACCGCGACTCCGAACCAAGTAAAACTACTTGTGTTCTATGTGTGTTTTGATTCCACTGCGTATTTTCTCTTAGTCTTATCCGAAAAGATTTTCATGATATTCACCCCCCCCTCTATCGTGTTTCTCGATCTAACAGGTTTTTACTTTTACCACCGCCTCTTCACCTTTTACACAGGCGCGCTGCGCTTCTGTTTCCGGCTAGGGCTATGGCGGAACCTCTGGTCCCGTCTTTCTTCTCTGATGACCTCTTGATTGGTTAGATTTCCTTCCTTCTTTTACTCCGCATGACCTCTTTATCTCGCGACCCGGCTCCCTGGTATGTCACCATGAGGTCAGTCCTTGAACACTGCGACCTCGATGTGATTAGGGCAGAGTTTCACATTCCGTCCGACCATCATATCTTGCTGCCCGCTTCCTCCGACCAACCCGCAAGACCTCCAGAACACTACATTACTATCTCTCGAGATCAACTGCAAGCCGGGCTACGTTTCCCAATCCACCCCTTCATCGTCTCGGTTTGTTGTTACCTCCACCTTAATCTGTCCCAGTTAACTCCCAATTCCATCCGCCTTCTCTGCGGGTCGGCTATTATCTTTCAACTGTATCGGATTCCCCTTCGAGCCGATATCTTTTACTATTTCTTCTGCCTAAAAAGGCAAGAGTTGGGCGAGTTCTACTTCCAAGCCCATCCTGGTACTTCCTTCCTTTCCAAGCTTCCATCTTCCAACAAGGGTTGGAAAGAGCAATATTTTTACATTCGCCCTGTCGCACCCCCGACCTGGCCGGCCGGCTTTCAGCTAAACTTTCCTCAGACACCTCCTCATCATTCGGATTCCCGAAAATTTCCTCCATTCGAGCTTGCCCTCTCCGTGCTCGGAGGTCGACACTTCCCCAGCGTGCTATTATTGTGTGAGGACGTCCTGTCTGCGTTCGGACTCAACCCTGTGTCGTTTCGCCGGCCTGCTTCTCTTGGTAAGTATTTTTTCTTCTTCCTTGTCTCTTTACTACCACCTGACCATTGTTTGCCTAGTAGCTGTGATGATGTATCCGGCTGCCCCCGAAGAGGGTTACGGACTGGAGCCTACCGAGATGGTGGCACGTATATTGAAGCTGATGAAAGAGTGAGAGGTGCGCGCAGTAGAACAGCGGGCTGAACAGGAACTGCGAGCGGAGTTGTTGGCAGAGCAAGAGGCGACTCTCTCTGGCTCTAAGTCACCCGCCCCCCATTATCCTGCCTCCATGCCTGAGGATGAGGAAATCTCCCGGTCTAGCTCAGAGGATGCCCGACCTCTGAGTCGTCTGCTGAGGTGCCCACGGGGTGATGGGTCCGTGCCCGACTCGGCTGACCCAACGGAAGCTTCTTCTAGTCGGCCCAGCAAAAGGCAAAAGGGCAAGGCGCCAATGACTGACTCCCCTGCGCTGTCGCCTTCTTCTCCTTCAATGCTCCCGGTGGAGTCAGCTGTTGCCCCTTCAGGGGAGGTTTCCCCGACCCAGTCGAGGGATCCTGTGAATGAATGCTTGATGCATATGATGCCGCCCTCGCTATCTGACTTGCTTATGAGCATGATGGTATCGAGCGACACAGCCTCCATACGGTCTCAAGATGTCCGGCTGTATGGTACGGTAGCAGACCGGTTTCTGGCCGGCTTGCGAGCGGGTAGCTCGGGTGGCCCGAACATCTGGGCAGATGATTTCATGTCTACGACCACACAGGTATACGTTTACGGGTTGTTGTGTGCCTTGCACTTTCTTCGGTTAAGATGCTACCAGATCTTTTTTGCAGTTTTAGGCTCAAGGCTTCAGCATGTGCATATCCATGCTGAGTCATGCTAAGGCTCGATATCATGCCGAGCGACGGGTGGAGGATCCTGAAGCCCGACTCCAGCATACTCAGTTGGTTTCTGATGACGCCTCCCTAAACAGCTTGAGGGCGGAATTGATCGGCCTTCAGGACTTACTGAGTTAGGCTCAGGAGGAGCTGGAGACCTCCAAAGCCCAGATTGTCTCGGTTGATGCGTAGGCGGTTCAAGCACAACACCGAGTTGCTCAGGCTGAGCATGCACAACTTCTTGATCAGAGACGCAAGGAGCAGATGCGAGCGGATCTTCTGAAGACCAAGGTCGAGCTTCGTTGGGCAAGTGAGGTTGTCCAACCCTTGCGAGCACAACTGGCGGCCAGGGAGCAAGAGGTTGGTTCATTGCAGGACCAACTACGGGCTCAGGCCAAGGAGCTGGAGTTGTTGCGCGTGTTAGGATATATACTAAAAGCCTTGCCTTTTGGTTAGAATACATCTACATTTTAAAGAGAATCAGAAAATCACACAGTGTATGTTTATATTAGTATGTGCACTAAACGTCTGATGCTTGGCATTGTAGATAACATGTTGCGTGGTGTCGCACAAAAGATCATGTTATCAGGTTCCTTACTGAAGCATAAGAAAGAGGCTCACAACCAAGATGGAGTTGGACAAACCATCGGGATGGTTGTAGTGTAATTAGGTGTGGTTTATCTTAACCATAGGATTACACTAGTGTACTTTGTGTACATTGAGTAGGACCAAAAGAGAGGTCATCCAATTTTTGTACTGACTTAGTAAATTGGATTAGACCTCGGATAATATTATGGAGTACGATCTCTTAATCTCGAAATAATAACGGGTATATATTATTAATTATTATATCTTTGATTTACCAATGGGCGAGATCTATTCTGTTAGATTGATAGACCCGGTAAGTTAGGAGATAATATTAATAATATGATATGCCGTTGATTATTGACGGAATCCATGTCCTGGTGAGTCAGGATGATGATGCACCCTTGGTGAGCTCAAAAAGATCGTCATGTCAAATCTTGCAAGTGGACTATGGTCCAGCATGATGAAAAGGTTGAGTGGTACTAATTAAGGATCAAGAGGATAATTAATTTAATTATCAATAAATTAAATTAATTATCGGGCATACGATATCTTAAACACGGAGAGATGGACGACTCATAATATGTGGAGCTCATATGAAAATATGGGGGTTGGTGAGGAAGTACAATGGGATCCTTTAGTGGAATGAATCTCCATTAATGGATCGGGTTTGGATCCATTAGCGGGCCAAGAACCAACTCCTCCTCATGGTCCCTATCTTAGCCCAATAAAACCCCATAGGAGTCATGATACAAGGCCGATTATTTAAGAAATTAATCTCTGATTAATTGAAGGAATATCTTCAATTATTTAAGAAATTAATCTCTGATTAATTGAAGGAATAATCTTTGATTATTTAAGGAATTAATCTCTGATTCATTAAGGGAATAATCTTTGATTATTTAAGGAATTAATCTTTGATTAATTAAAGGAATTAGTCTCTAATTAATTGGAATGTTTTCCAATTAATCCTCTATAAATATAATCTCTCTCTCTCTCTCTCTCTCTCACAACTCTTTCTCCTCCCCACCCTAGGCCGCCGGCGATAGTGGAAGAAGAGGACCACCTCCTCTTCTTCTTCCTTTGTTTTCTTTGCATCCTCAAGGTACCGATCACCGGACAAGGGAGAACTTGGATTCATCCCTTTGTAGCGCGCGATAAGGAGGCAGGAAGAAACTCGGCGGCGCAAGGGAGATCGAAGGGTGGCCGGTGGTGGAAGAGAAGAGAACTCATTATTCTCATTCTCTTCCATTCTCTTCTTAGGCCTACCTTGCTGCGGGCGTACACAGGACAAAGGAGAAGCTCCCTTCTCCTTTTGTGGTGCGCGGAAGTAAGGAGGAAGAAGGGTGGCGTGCCGGCAAGGAAGGGCTTCGCTTTTGGTGTTGTCGCAGGAAAAGTGAAGAGCCCGGATCCTTGCAAGCTCTTGGTCATGAGATAGGAAGGGAAGACAGAGATTGGTGCAAGCAGAGGTGAAGAAGGAGAGCTCCTCTTCTTAGCTTCATCTTGATCTCCTTGACGGGTCGCTGGCGGTGTGCCAAACCCTAACCCTAGGGTTTGGTGTCTTGGCGCAGGGTAAGGAAGAAAGGAAGGACTAATTCAAGGGCCTTGGTGACTCTGCGACTTGGAAGATCGTCGCCCACACGACGTCTGAGAGGGGAGGGTCATAAGGTAGAAGACTACGAGGTAATGGCGAGGTATAACTCTCCCGAGCTCCGTTTTTCTTATCGCATGTTTTATTTGTGCCATGATGTTTTGCTACGTCATTTCATGCATGCTAGTTTATTATTTTGATTTGATATCATAGTTAATAATTAACTAACTGGACCCCGAAGATAAACACAAAAATCGGCAATCCAAACCGTCGTCTTTTCCGCAGTTAATTAATCCGGAAAGTTACAAGGCCTTAACATTAGTTTCGGCTAAGTTGTAGCTTGGATTAATTAACACGACGATGAGTCGGTCGTTAGAGGGATGAGTCTCTATTCGGATTAAATTTTAATCCGTAGACATAGAGAGGTCTCTCAGATACGACCACGTGGTTGTCTTGGAAACCGCCAAGCCATACCAACAGCGCGGACGTTAAGCATCCTGGGATGCAGCTCGGGCGGAGTTGGGGGAGTTGCGCGTGTGCCAAGCATCCTGGGATGCGGCTCAGGCAGAGTTGGAAGAGCTGCGAGAGCACCGGGCGACCTGGGATGCAGCTTAGGCAGAGCTGGAGGAGCTTCGTTCCTACAAGGAGGCGGAAGCTGATCGGTTGGAGGCGCATAGGCTTGAGTGTATCAACTCCAAGGCCCATTCTGATGAGTTCTCTAACCGAATTCGGGTCATGCTGATGCACCAAGCAATTAGTATGATCCAACAACTTAAACAAGGCGGGTACTTATCCCCCGACATGCCTCCCACAACCGTCCAGCTTCAGGATATGTCCAAGGACTTGCAGACATAACCAGTCAGCCTTTCAAGTGAGAGTTGGGTTTCTTGTGTTCTTTTTTCCTTGAGTGTAGAGGTGACTGGTCCTCTGATTTTGTAACACTTTGGCCCTTTGAATGCAATTTTTCCTTTTTGCTCAAACTTTTTGTGCCTGCTCCTACTTTCGAATGTGAATGATCCCGAGTGAGAGGCACTCGGGTGACAGGCCAAACGATTTATTCAGTTTCGGCGAGTCGCCGAACCACGTGATGGAGCGCCCGCAAGCCCCTAAGTGTTTGTTACTCGAGCGAGAATATATTCGGGCTAATGAATTTTATGGAATCCTTGGATGTTATAACTTTAGCCTGTAAGCTCTTCGAGTCAGCTGACCGAGAGCTAAGCAACCGGTTTAGGAAATCTTACCGACTCATTCACTGATGAATCACACTGGGAAATGAGTTCTTTAGACGACTAGCGCTTGGGGGAGCCTAAGCCGCCATGCCTTCGACTGGTATTTACACCCAGGGACTTGCGGGAGCTTGCCCGTGTTGGGACCGGGTGCATGTCGACAAGGATACGTGTTCGTAAAATTTTAAATTTTTACGTGCAGCGGAAGAATTAGCATAAAATAATTTCCTAAATTATTTTAACCACGTATCTAGCATGCAACCTTATAGTGTGTTGACATAATCATAAAATAAAACTTTGTGGAAAAGTAAACTAATTTACATTATACCTCTCGTAACTCGAAAAAAAGGGACGAGATCCAACCGTAGCGTCCCTTGGAAGCTTCGCCTCTATTCGCGTCCACGCCGAGTTCTCTTCGGGATGACTTCGCAAAGTCACGAGTTTTGTGCCGACGAGAACTACTAGATTCTCGGAAGGCACAACAAGAAGAACAAGAGAAAAATTAGGAAACTAACCAATGAAGTAACGGAATCGAATTCCGGGAAGAGAGGAATCGCTATCCGCTTCTTCTTCTTCGTGTTCGGGTTCTCCTTCTTCTTCTTGAAGCTCACGGCCTCCACCACCTTGGATGTAGGTTGGGCGCCGGCCCTAGGGGAGCTAGGGTGGGCGCCGGCCCTAAGGGAAGAGAGGGAGAAGGAGGAGAGGAGAGATTAAGAGAGAGAGGGAGAGAATAATTAATCTCTTGATTAATTGATTGGAATAAGGGCTAGCCTTTGGTTCCTTTATATAGTAGCAACTCCTTTGCTAAGTCTCCCTCTAAACCGAATTAATGGAATTAACGGAATTAGTTATAAGAAATTTATCTTATAAATTTTCTTATTAATTATTCCGTTTAAACCGAGTCTTTATTATAAACCAATTTATAATAAAACTAATTCTTCTTCTCTTTAAATTATGGAATAAATTTTTATAAGAAATTTATAAACTTTCTTATTATGGAAAAATCAATTCATAATTGATTTTATAAAATTAAAATAAACCAATTCATGGATTATTTTAATCTTCCATAAAAGAATAAATTTCTATAAATTTTATTTATATAAATTTCTTTATACAAATTTATTTATCCATAATTTATAAAATAAATCACACTAGATTCATTTTATTAATTAAACCAAAATTAATTGGTTTTCTCCTCTTTATTGGCCGGCCACCAAAGGGGGGGTTAACACCCTCTTTGGTCGGCCAAAACCAACCCGAACCGCCGCGAATTAAACTCATTTAATTCGCCCAAAAAGCCTTCAAAAGACTTAGCCATTTTTAGCTTCCATTGCGCCTCTAATTAACTCAGATTCGACTTATTTCTCTTGATCAGAAAATCTAATTTTCAACTCGTTTTAAATCCCTCGGATTACTCGTAGTGCGTGTGACTAAATAGGCTTTCGATTTATGTTGGCCGTCTATAATCAACTAATTATGGAACGATCATGAGTGGCACCTAGTAGTACATCATGATCCCCAATTAATCGAAAGATCAACGGTTTGACCTCAGAAGAAATTATTCTGAAACTCTTCAGCAGCTCTAATGAATTGTGCCCCATTCCCTTCACCACCTTATACCCACTTGGTTCAGGACACGGTCTATGGTGTTAGTCCCCACTAGGCTGACTACGTCACACCTAGCCCAAGTAGTGTCTTTCTCGTCCTTTGGATTTCTAATTACTCTCATGTATTTTAGAGACTCGCACTTTAAACATGATATACTCTGGCCAGAGGTTTTGAGTAACAATCCGACGATAGGCCTGGGTATACATCTCCTCGCAAGGAGTGGTGAATCCTTTGTAGGCTGCTCAAACATCTTCGGGCACTTCGGCTTATACCCAATCATCCTGGGTCCACACCTCCTAGGAGATGCTTGCTTAAGATGTTAAAGTATAAGTCTCCATGACCAAGATGACTTGAACACCGCAAGTCAAAGGAACATCGCACTTAAGCCGCATAAGAACTTCATTGACATATCTATATAGATTACCATATGAAGTCTCACAGCTAGTCACTCCAATGAACTAGTTCCCTTAACCAGCATCCATGTTTATCTCCGGACATCCCAATGTCACCAGCCAGTGAGAATCAGCTGATTAGAGAATAACCCATGCTAGTCTCAACAGAATTGATAGTGTCCGTTTTTATCAATTCATCGACTAGGGATATTTTCAATACTTCACATTTGCACATTTAGAGATAATCACTAGTTGTGATCCCATCACAAATTCTCTTATGTTGTGAGTTGTATTGCGGACATTCAGTAGATGAGTTTAAGATCCCAATCAAATACACAAACATGTACACTCAAATAGTGAATTATCATTTATTAAAGTAAATGATTACAATCATAAGGCGATTGCCATAGGACACTTCTCTCATATCACTAACAAACTCCCACTTGGCCTAATGCCAATCGCTACGGTATCCAATACCATAGGCTCTAACATGTCCCTCAAACTTGCTTTGAGGCAAGGCCTTAGTTAAAGGATCCGCTATATTCCTTTCAGTGGGAAGCCTCTCAATTTGTATGTCATTCCTACTTATAATCTCTCTGATCAGATGATAGCGTCGAAGCACGTGTTTGGATCGTTGATGAGACCTTGGTTCCATTGCTTGTGCAATAGCTCCATTGTTGTCGCAGTAAACCGGCACTGCTTCATCAATGGTTGGAACCACATCAAGTTTTGAGACAAACTTCTTGATCCAAACTGCTTCCGTGGTATAATTCGCTACGGTGTCTTGTTTGGAACTTTTCTAACTTATTGCGCCTCCATTAAAAGTAAATACGTATCCAGACTACGATTTGGAGTCATCCTTATCTGTCTGGAAACTGGCATCTATATACCCACGTATTACCATATCTCCTTCTCCATATATTAGGAACACATCCTTAGTTCTTCGTAAGTACTTAAGGATTGTCTTTACAGCCGCCCAATGATCCATTCCCGGATCCGACTGGTATCTGCTTATGACGCTCAAAGCATACGATACATCGGGCCTTGTACATAACATAGCATACATGATAGATCCTATTGCGGATGCATAGGGAATCTTATTCATGCAAATCCTCTCGTCTTCTGTGCGCGGACACATAGACTTTGAAAGGTTGATCCCATGCCTGATGGGAAGGTAACCTTTCTTGGATTCCGACATGCTAAACCTTTTTAGCACTCGGTCTATATATGTAGACTGCGAAAGACCAAGCAACCGTTTTGATATATCTCTATAGATTCTAATCCCAAGGATATAGGTTGCTTCTCCCAGGTCTTTCATGGAGAAAGTTTTGGACAACCAAATTTAAACTGTCTGTAAGACTGATATATCGTTTCCTATAAGTAAGATGTCATCGACATATAATACTAGGAATACGACTGCACTCCCACTAACCTTCTTGTACACACAAGGTTCGTCAGGATTTTGTGAGAAATCAAACTCTTTGATTGTCTCATTAAAATGGATGTTCCAGCTCCTTGATGCTTGCTTCAGTCCATATATGGATCGTCGAAGCTTGCATACTTTGGTTTTATCAACCGATGTGAAACCTTCAGGTTGTATCATGTATACATCCTCAAGCAGGTTTCCATTAAGGAAAGCTGTTTTCACATCCATTTGCCATATCTCATAATCATAATGAGCTGCTATGGCTAGGAGCATCCGAATGGATTTAAGCATAGCTACTGGCGAGTAGGTTTCGTCATAATCAATTCCTTATTTTTGACGATATCCTTTTGCCACTAATCTAGCCTTAAAGGTAACTACATTACCTTCCATGTCGATTTTCTTCTTGAAAACCCACTTGCACCCTATGGGCTTAATCCCTTCAGGTGGTTTAACCAAGTCCCATACTTGATTTTCGTACATGGAATCCATTTCCGACTTCATGGCCTCAAGCCATTTGTCCCTTTCTGAACTTTTCAGGACATCTTCATAACTGATAGGTTCATCATCGCTTATGAGTAACACATCGTTCGATTCACTTACGAGAAATCCGTATCTCTCTGGAATATTGCGTGCCCTATCAGACCTACGAAGAGGTGGTATTGTTTTAGGTTCAACTGATAGCTCATCACTATGAATTATCGGTTGTGGGTCTAGACTAGGTGTCTTTGTAATGTCTATTGGAGTTTCTTGAACTTCATCAAGTTCAATGCCACTCCCACTGTTTTCTTGTAAAAGAAATTCTTTTTCTAGAAATACAGCATGCCTTGAAACAAACACCTTTTGTTCCAAGGGATGATAGAATTGGTAACCCTTCGTTTCCTTAGGATATCCAATAAATAGACACTTATCAGACTTAGCATCCAATTTGTCTGATATAACCCGCTTCACATAAGCAGGACAACCCCATATCTTAAGGTGAGTTAAGTGAGGTTTCTTACTATTCCAAATCTCATATGGAGTAGTAGAGACTACCTTGGTCGGGACTCTATTTAGCAAGTAAACAGCTGTCTTAAGTGCATAGCCCCAAAAGGATTTTGGAAGAGTTGCATGGTTCATCATGGATCTAATCATGTCCATCAAGGTTCGGTTACGCCTCTCAGATACATCATTATGCTGTGGTGTATACGGCGGAGTCCATTGGGACAATATCCCATTGTCCCTAAGATAATCTTGAAATTCTTGACTCAAGTATTCACCATCCCGATCGGATCGAAGTATCTTAATACTTTTGTCAAGTTGTTTCTCTACTTCATTTCTGAACTCTTTGAATTTCTCAAAAGCTTCAGATTTGTGTTTCATCAAGAACACATACCCAAATCGTGAGTGATCATCGATAAAGGTGATGAAGTAGCTATAGCCTCCTTGTGCAAGAGTTGACATTGGTCCACATACATCAGTATGTATTAGACCAAGCAATTCTCCCACTAGATTACCTTTTCCGGAAAAGGGTAATTTGGTCATCTTGCCTTTTAAGCATGATTCGCATGTATCAAATGAATCGGGTTCAAATGATTCCAAAATTCCACATCGGTGCAATTCGGTCATGTGTTTCTTGCTTATATGGACAAGACGACAATGTCACGTGTAGGAGTCTATTCGATTATCTATTCTAGCACGTTTGTTGCTTACTTCGATATTGAAAACGTCACTGGATAAATCTAACGTGTAGATTCCATTGCATAAAGTTCCATTCCCATAAAGAACGCCATTTAAAGTTATGTAACAATAATTGTTACTAAAAGTTAAATGATAACCTTTTTCATTCAAACATGAAATAGATACAATGTTCTTTATTAACGAAGGAACGAAATAGCAATTATCCAATTCTAAGACACGTCCAGTCGGGAGCTTTAGCAAATATGTTCCGATGGCAACAGCAGCAATCTTTGCTCCGTTTCCAACTCGTATATTCGCTTCTCCTTTGACGAGTCTTCTTCTATTCCTTAGCCCCAGTATGTCATTACATATATGTGAGCTACACCCAGTATCAAGTACCCAAGTGTTAGAGGAAATAGAGTGACATTCAATAACGAAGATACTTAAAGAGGATGGGGCATCGGATGCCTTCTCTTTCAAGGACTCAAGATAAATCTTGCAGTTTCTTCGCAAGTGACCCTCCTTGCCACAGTGATGGCAAGTGCCTTTTAGGGTATTTTCAGTCTTTTTGGCCTTTTTCTCCTTTTACTTATTCTGTTCTTTGGCCTTCCTCTTAGAACCTTTCTTCGAGGAACCAACTAACAGTACCGTTTTTAGATCCTGCTTCACAGAAGGCTCTAAAGTCTTCAGCAGGTTGAGCAACTCAGGAAACTGGTCTGGAGTTGCACTTTCGGGAAGATGGTTGGGAGGTTGATCTTCAAGGACATTAGTAAGCTTCTTTGCCTTGAGGACTATTCTCAGGTTTCGAAGCCAGTCCATGAAGTTCGGTCCAGTCAGTTTATTTGTGTCCAAAATGGAACACAAGTTTAGAGAAGACATGATCGAGTGATTATCCTAGAAATACAAATTGAGATTATGTGAGAAGATTGATAAAGAATGTATCAACATACATAAATTTAAATCCTATTTATTTTACGAATTGAGTCACCCTTATTATCAATTCGGGAGATCGTAGGAACATCTCCAAATAGGTTGATATCCAACCATAGATAAGAACAACCATGGCTGTGGCCATCAAGTCATTCTTAGCTATGAAGGTAGGTAATTATACCGATTACATATCACATATATGCAACTATCACATTATGCTATCAACTAATTGAATGTTTGCATAAATCATTGGGTTGCTAACTCATTAACAAGTATGCATCATATACATAACACCCAACTGCACCTCTTTTCGCATCGACCTTGGCTGTGGCACAACAAATCGATGCTCCAAGCTTAAGGCTGACCCATTAATCAAGAAATAGTTTTAATATGGTTGGAGCTCATTCAACCGTTTAGTCAGGCTTGGATGTGTCCAACAACCATAACTAAGGATTGACCTCTGACTCCAACTATATTATTCATGAACTAACTCCATGGTTTGAATATGTTGAGGTTCAAGTCGGGCATGGATGTGTCCATCAACCCAAACGAGAAACAAAACTCCGATTCTAACCATATTAATGGAAGGTGTTGTCCTTAATATTTTGTAAGGGGTTTTGGGTCTCATCTTTTCTAAGCACATTCATGACATTTGTCATGACTAACGATTTCCTTAATAAAGTATGTATGTGACTTAAGTTATCAAGTCTAATTAATTGAATTAGGAACCGGATTTCCTAAATCTAATCTCATACTATATTAAAGGAATTGTTTTGGGAAACAATTTCCTAAATTGTCATAATCAATTTCGGAAATAATATGTTTAAGACTTTGATTTCTCTAAATCAAATCTTATTAAATTAAGAGGCAATTCCCTTAATTCAACGACATATTATTTTCATGAAAATCTCATTTAAGAAAACTCTATAGGAAACCATTTCCTAATTAATTTTGGAGACAACAATATGTAAGAGCATCATCTCTTAAATCATATTTTATTCATGGATTTAATTAATTACAACAAATCGTTTTCTAAGGGTGGCTCCCCGAGGCTCAGATACCCAAAGAAAAATAATTTGTTGTAAATCCAATTGGATGGCTCCCCGAGGCTCAATCCAAATCAAACATGACAATTTCAATTAAAAATTGGGAAATCAAATTACAACAACTAGCTTTAAATTGGACGGCTCCCCGAGGCTCAATCCAAAATAAAGAATTTTGTTGTCAATTTAAAGACCAATTCAAATTTAATTGTCAATTAACTGTCCATGAATTTGTCTAGACTTTCTTAAAAGAAAGTGCCCAAAATTGCGAGATTTCATAAATTGGTTTTCAGAATAATTGTAAGTTTCTGGTACAAAGAAAACTTACATATTTCCAAAGTTAAAAAATTTTTAAAATTAGAAAAATTTCCAAAATTGGAAAGTTTCCAAAGATGGGAAGTTTTCACAATTATTATAAAATTTCAGAAACTAGAAAATTTCAAAAGTTTGCGAAATTTCATGAGGATTTCCAAACTTTGAAATTCCTAAATCTAAAATTTATTATAATTGGAAAGTTTCCATAATTGAAAAATTTTCCAAAATTGAGATCATGACAAAGTGTTCCGCAAAACAATTATATGATTATGTCGAACACTAACCGGCTCTGATACCACTGTTGGGACCGGGTGCATGTCGACAAGGATACGTGTTCGTAAAATTTTAAATTTTTACGTGCAGCGGAAGAATTAGCATAAAATAATTTCCTAAATTATTTTAACCACGTATCTAGCATGCAATCTTATAGTGTGTTGACATAATCATAAAATAAAACTTTATGGAAAAGTAAACTAATTTACATTATACCTCTCGTAACTCGAAGAAAAGGGACGAGATCCAACTGTAGCATCCCTTGGAAGCTTCGCCTCTATTCGCGTCCACGCCGAGTTCTCTTCGGGATGACTTCGCAAAGTCACGAGTTTTGTGCCGACGAGAACTACTAGATTCTCGGAAGGCACAACTAGAAGAAAAAGAGAAAAATTAGGAAACTAACCAATGAAGTAACGGAATCGAATTCCGGGAAGAGAGGAATCGCTATCCGCTTCTTCTTCTTCGTGTTCGGGTTCTCCTTCTTCTTCTTGAAGCTCACGGCCTCCACCACCTTGGATGTAGGTTGGGCGCCGGCCCTAGGGGAGCTAGGGTGGGCGCCGACCCTAAGGGAAGAGAGGGAGAAGGAGGAGAGGAGAGATTAAGAGAGAGAGGGAGAGAATAATTAATCTCTTGATTAATTGATTGGAATAAGGGCTAGCCTTTGGTTCCTTTATATAGTAGCAACTCCTTTGCTAAGTCTCCCTCTAAACCGAATTAACGGAATTAGTTATAAGAAATTTATCTTATAAATTTTCTTATTAATTATTCCGTTTAAACCGAGTCTTTATTATAAACCAATTTATAATAAAACTAATTCTTCTTCTCTTTAAATTATGGAATAAATTTTTATAAGAAATTTATAAACTTTCTTATTATGGAAAAATCAATTCATAATTGATTTTATAAAATTAAAATAAACCAATTCATGGATTATTTTAATCTTCCATAAAAGAATAAATTTCTATAAATTTTATTTATATAAATTTCTTTATACAAATTTATTTATCCATAATTTATAAAATAAATCGCACTAGATTCATTTTATTAATTAAACCAAAATTAATTGGTTTTCTCCTCTTTATTGGCCGGCCACCAAAGGGGGGGGTTAACACCCTCTTTGGTCAGCCAAAACCAACCCGAACCGCCGCAAATTAAACTCATTTAATTCGCCCAAAAAGCCTTCAAAAGACTTAGCCATTTTTAGCTTCCATTGCGCCTCTGATTAACTCAGATTCGACTTATTTCTCTTGATCGGAAAATCTAATTTTCAACTCGTTTTAAATCCCTCGGATTACTCGTAGTGCGTGTGACTAAATAGGCTTTCGATTTATGTTGGCCGTCTATAATCAACTAATTATAGAACGATCATGAGTGACACCTAGTAGTACATCATGATCCCCAATTAATCGAAAGATCAATGGTTTGACCTCAGAAGAAATTATTCTGAAACCCTTCAGCAGCTCTAATGAATCGTGCCCCATTCCCTTCACCACCTTATACCCACTTGGTTCAGGACACTTTCTATGGTGTCAGTCCCCACTAGGCTGACTACGTCACACCTAGCCCAAGTAGTGTCTTTCTCGTCCTTTGGATTTCTAATTACTCTCATGTATTTTAGAGACTCGCACTCTAAACATAATATACTCTGGCCAGAGGTTTTGAGTAACAATCCGATGATAGGCCTGGGTATACATCTCCTCGCAAGGAGTGGTGAATCCTTTGTAGGCTGCTCAAACATCTTCGGGCACTTCGGCTTATACCCAATCATCCTGGGTCCACACCTCCTAGGAGATGCTTGCTTAAGATGTTAAAGTATAAGTCTCCATGACCAAGATGACTTGAACACCGCAAGTCAAAGGAACATCGCACTTAAGCCGCATAAGAACTTCATTGACATATCTATATAGATTACCATATGAAGTCTCACAGCTAGTCACTCCAATGAACTAGTTCCCTTAACCAGCATCCATGTTTATCTCCGGACATCCCAATGTCACCAGCCAGTGAGAATCAGCTGATTAGAGAATAACCCATGCTAGTCTCAACAGAATTGATAGTGTCCGTTTTTATCAATTCATCGACTAGGGATATTTTCAATACTTCACATTTGCACATTTAGAGATAATCACTAGTTGTGATCCCATCACAAATTCTCTTATGCTGTGAGTTGTATTGCGGACATTCAGTAGATGAGTTTAAGATCCCAATCAAATACACAAACATGTACATTCAAATAGTGAATTATCATTTATTAAAGTAAATGATTACAATCATAAGGCGATTGCCATAGGACACTTCTCTCATATCACTAACAGCCCGTCTGTGAGGATTTGACCCTTTGGTCGGGTCAGGTCTGGGGAGCGTGGGTCGTCATGTGTCCGACCGGGATCCGGACCAAGGGAGTTGCGGGAGCTTATCTATAAGGATTTGGCCCTTTGGTCGGGTCGGGCCCGGGGAGCATGGGCCGCCATGTGCCCGACCAGGATTCGAACCAAGGGAGTTGCGGGAGCTTGTCCGTAAGGGTTTGGCCCTTTGGTCGAGTCTGGCCCGGGGAGCGTGGGCCGCCACGCGTTTGACCGAGATCCGAACCAAGGGAGTTACGGGAGCTTGCCCGCAAGGATTTGGCCCTTTGGTCGAGTCGGGCCCGGGGAGCGTGGGCTGCCACGCATCCGACCGGGATCTGAACCAAGGGAGTTGTGGGAGCTTGTCCGCAAGGGTTTGGCCCTTTGGTCGGGTCAGGCCCAGGGAGCGTGGGTCGTCACATGTCCGATCGGGATCCGAACCAAGGGAGTTGCGGGAGCTTGTCCACAAGGATTTGGCCCTTTGGTCGGGTTAGGCCCGGGGAGCGTGGGCCGCCACGCGTCCGACCGGGATCCAAACCAAGGGAGTTGCGGGAGCTTGCCCAGGGGTCTGGGTCAAGTCAGCCCCCTTTTGTCTAAGCCGCCTGGTTGGCAGGCCACCTATCCTATGTAACGCCCGCTTTTTTTTTCCTTTTCCTAAAGCGGCGTTACGTTAACATATTTAGGGCATGTAGACAACATAATGCAGCGGAAACCTTTAAACTTACACCTACATGTACTTACTACCATTTCTAGCATCATAACATGGGAATTGGGTATATTAACTTTATACTTAACATCATATCATACTTAGCATCCTGTCATACTTTAGCATCATGCCATACTTAGCATCATGTCATACTTTAGCATCATGTCATAGAGTCACATTTAAGTACTTAATAGTAAAGGTAAAGTTCTATCATAAGACGAGCAACCATATTGCTCCTTGGCCAAGTCACTATCACACACATTCTTTGATGCCCTCCTGCTGCTTCCTTACTGTCCCCTTGCGTGATCTGCGGTATAAGGAAATAAGACTATAAGCACACAGGCTTAGTAAGACTCTTTTCTACTCACTAAAACCATTCATCATTTAATCATGAGCACATAAGACATTAACATACTTAGTGCTTTACTTAGAAGATAAGCCTTTTCATCATTTAGCATACATTCGTCATGGCATGAACATAACTTAATCACCTTCGTAGCATGACATAAACATAACCATAAAACATTCATGGCATGACATAATACTTGGCATAGACATCAATATCGTAAACATTCATAGCATGACATAATACTTGACATAGACATAGACATAATAAACATAACCTCATAAACATTCTTAGCATGAACCTAAATAAAATTATGGCATCCTAACTTAGCATAAACATAATTAAATCATGGCAACCTAAACTAGCATGAACATAAATAAAATCATGGCATTCTAACTTAGCATAAACATAAATAAATCATGGCATCCTAAACTAGCATGAACATAAATAAAATCATGGCATTCTAAATTAGCATAGACATAAATAAATCATGACATCCTAACTAGCATGAACATAAATAAAATCATGACATTCTAAACTAGCATGGACATAAATAAATCATGGCGTTCTTACTTAACATAACCACAATTAAAGCATGACATCATAAATTAACATAAACACAATTAAATCATGGCATCATATATTTGCATGAACATACATAAAATCATTTGCATAAACATATCTTGCATAAACTTACTTTGCATAATATTCTTATCATAAATATAATGCATAACATGGATGGATGCATGTGGCAATTGCATATATATATATAAGGATGCTTAATCTTTAAAACATACTTTTAAATGCTTAAACATAATCATCATATCATTCATTGGGGCCCTGGCTTGTACCACATACATACATCATACGCGCGCATCCCTAAGTAAATACGAGGTAGCTAGCCTCGACCTACTAGGGTAAGGACAGCATAGTCGGTAGTCCCCGAACCGAGGCGTTCTTAAGGTGCCCATCCCTGTTGCACAGCTTCGGTAGTGCCAGAACCATGAACAGCATAGTCGGTAGTCCAGAACCGGGGCGTTCTTAAGGTGCCCATCCCTTGGACCCATACTTCGGTCCGGTACAAGCCCATTCATAAAATAAAATACTTTACATGCTTCATCATTCATGAGACATTCATGGCATACTTAACATAGCATAACTTGTTACGGCTCGGCCCGTCTACCGGCCCATTTACCGGTCCTCTCGACCGTCGTACCGTCGACCATCGACCGTGCCGTTTAGCATATTTATGCCTTAAAGACATAAGCATCATCTTTCATTCATCATACTTGTCTTTCATCATCATTCATTCATCATACTTAACATCATCGTTATGCCTTAAAGGCATGTACTTTAACTTCATTCATATGACATACATACATCTTATTCATAAATCATGGCATACATACGTATCATTCATAAGACATAGCATACATGCATATTATTCATAAAACATGACATATCATTCATAAGACATGGCATACATACATATCATTCATAAATCATGGCACATGTCTAACCATCTATGACTTAACATATAATTCATGACATACAAACTAAGGGTTTGGTTAACATAGCACTTCTTCCCTCTTACTTAAATATATATCTTGGTAACTCATACTCAAGCATCTTGGTAGGTTTAACCCAACCCTAGCCCTAGGTTATGCCCTTGGCCGAAAATCCCCAAGGAACCCTAGGTCCATGAACCTTCACATAACTTCTAAACAACATCTCATACACATATACTAGGCCATAGGACCCCTTTTTGAGTCCATACTTAAGGCCAACCCTAATCCTTTAGTCCTAATCTCACTCTTGGCAGAAACTTCAAGGTCATGGGGACATGGAGAAATTCCATTAAATCCCCAAATCAATTGCTTAAACACTAACCATACCTTACCATAGGGCCATTGGGACCCTTACATGAAATAAGTCCTAACTTTCCACCCTATTAGGGTACTTGGCCGAAACCTATAGGGTCTCTAAGCCATGTGAAACATTCACATAACACCCTCCATCTCCCTTATATCACGTTAAAACATAAAACATACACTTGAAGTTTGAGACCCAACCCTACACAAGGGAGACCCAACCCTACACAAGGGTTCTTGATGTTGGCCGAAACCCTAGGGTATCCTAGGGTACCCCAAAAATTCCCAAAAATTATATTTAATCTCTAAACATCATAAGAGTACATTAAAAAACATTATCATGATTTTTGACATAATTATAGACCTTTAAATCATGGTGGCCGAAACCCTCAAGCTTAGGGTTCTTGGTTTTGTTTCTTTCATGTTGGCCGAAACCCTAGGGTGTCCTAGGGTACTCCAAAAATTCCCAAAAATTATACTTAACCTCTAAACATCATGGGAGAACATTAAATAACATTATAAGGATTTTTAGCATCATTATGGACCCTAAAACATTGTGGCCGAAACCCATAGGGTCTCTAGGTGTTGATTTTGTTCCTTTCATGTTGGCCGAAACCCTAGGGTGTCCTAGGGTACTCCAAAAATTCCCAAAAATTATACTTAACCTCTACACATCATAAGGGAACATGAAATAACATTATAAAGTTTTTTAGCATAATTATAGACCTTTAAATCATGGTGGCCGAAACCCTTAAACTTAAGGTTCTTGGTTTTCCTTCCTTTCAACATCAAATCCAAAACCTACCCAATATATCATGCTAAAAATCATGGAAATCATAAGGAACTATTATAACACAGGTGAGGGAGTCTTACCTTGGGTTTCTTGATTTTTCGAACCTTGAAAGAGAATCAAAAGAACTCCTTAGACCTTAAGTCGAACTCCTTAGACCTTAAGTCACCTCTAGCCCTTGTAACCTTGAGAACCCTTTAGATCTTGGAGATGAGACCCTCTTGTGAAGCTTTTCCAAGGAAAATCTCCTCTTGAGATTTTCGGCTAGAATGAGGGAGGAAGAAAGAAACTCCCAAACCCCCCTCTTTATAGCACATTAAGGAGGGTAAGTGAAGAGTCATGGTGTCTCTTCCTCTTCCCCTAAGCCTTAACCAAACTCCATTTCATTTTCTCATAGAAATCCCTTGCTAGGTGAGTTGGTTAGAGCATGCATGGTTATACAAGAGGTCTAAGGTTCAAATTCTTGGTGCATGCATTAATTTTCCATTTTATTTTTATTTTATTTTTCCTAATATTCGAAAATCCTCTAAAAATTCTCCCATAATTATGTTAATATTTCTCATTAAAACCCCTTTATATTTTTATAAATTTTTACCTAAAATTCATCAATAATCATGATACTAGAAAGCCCATATAAGACCCATTAGTGCCTAACTTCTCAATTTAAATAGGAAACCATACTAAAACTCACCCATAATCATACTAATATTCCTAATTAAAATCTATTTATATTTATATTAAATTCTACCTAAAATCCACTAATAATCATGGTACTAGAAAAACCCATATAAGACCCATTAGTACTTAGTTTCTCAATTTAAATGAGAAAAATCATGGATTTCTAGGCTAAGATTCGTACTAATATTTCTAGGTCCCTCGGAAAATTATCTAGACATGCTTAATATTTTAAGAAAATATTAAGAGAATTTTCCGGGTCGTTACATCCTACCTGTCCTTTCTGCATAAAGACTGCATTAATTGGCAGGGACACTCGTCTCCTGCCCCATGATTTCTCAGGCGTCGAAGCGTCAGTCATCTGTTTCGGTTGCCTCGGGCAGCGAAACGTCTGTTCGCTGAGAATGCCTGCGTCTTATCGCGTCCCTTCGTCTCTTTACAGGTCCCATCGGAGGGTTCTGAGGAGATCTGGCCTTTCCTCGCAACCCTCTTTCCGACGGCTAGGATTGACCGTCGTTCCCTATATAGGCGCCAACGGTTATCTTCCTCACCGCTTTGGGTTTCCCAATACTCTTCTGCTACCGTTCTCCTCCTCTTCTTAGCCACCTCCTCTGGTGACCTGGTATCCTCTTTGGGATCTAGAATGTTGTCTGAATCCTTGAAGGCAGGGTTTGTCGAGGATGAGGCCACGTTTGCAGCATCGGTGGCGGCCATACTCGTTGATCCGGCTAACTTGCCGTCCGCTACTCCGGTATCTCCTTCTCTGGTGGTAGATCCTACTGACACACCCTCTTTGAGTAGGGGTAAGGCACCTGAGGGGGAGACGCCGGATTCTGAACTTGAGGCTTCAGATGTGGATCCCTGTCCATTGGAGACCAGGCGCCATCGGGATCAGTCAGGCGACCGTTCACCTTCCTTCGGGATCATGACTATCCTCCCGAGGAAGACCCCCTCTGCGCCTCCTTCGCCGACAATTCCTGCTCCGCCGGTATCCGTGCCCATTATCCCGCCTTCTTCCGTTCAAGGGGCTATCCAACTGGTGCCCCCATCGACTCAGGCCGGTTCCTCAAGCGTGCGGACCGATACGCCTTTTCCCTCTCTCCCCGAGGGAGCTACGGGCCCTGGTCCGTTGCATCTGATCTTGCCATCGCGGGCAGACCCTAGTTCTGCCTACGAGATTCCTGTCTCTGAGCCGCTGGGGTCTGTCCGGGTGGCCCATCTACACACCCCCTTGAGCGACCATCTGTACCATAGTCTTCGGGCGTTTGACCGTCAGGACCCCCTTACCAGAGCTAATGGCTTCATGGTGGAGGCTTGTCAGGCATGTTCTACTGATGACTCTTGCTCGTTCGGTTCTCTCCTGGCTAACTTTTCATTTTCTTTGCAGCTAGCCGGCTCAATTTACGATATGGGTGTTTCCTTCGCAACTCAAGCTCAGTCCCTTCATCAAGAAAAGTCCCTATGGGAGGAGCTGGAGGCTCAGCTTCGCTGCGCGGAGCTGCAATCGGGCGACGAGGCTTGGAACATGCTGCGGGCTGAGAATGCGGCCCTTCAAGGGCGTGTCGTTCGCGCCGAGGTACAACTTTAGGAACGCCTGATGGAGCTGAATGCAGCTCGGGCGACGATTATCCAGATGCGGCGACAAATTGCCTACCTGGAGCATAGCGAGCGTCAGGCTCGGGTTTTGGAGCTACAGGCCCATGAGGAGCTGGCCGAGGTCAAGGTGAAGCTTCAGGAGGCATGCCAGTCAGTTGTGGCACTACACGCCGATCTGAAGGCTAAGGAGGAAGAACTAGCCGCCCTCTCGAGAGACCTCTCACGGGTGCGAAAGCAGCGTGCAGCTTTGGACACAAAGCTGAAGGCGGCTCAGGAGGAGCTGGAGAGGGTTCGGGGTCAGGCCCCGTCTCAGCCTCCTGCACCTAGGTCGTAGTCTAGTGCTGCTCTTTCCTATTTTCCTTGTGTAGGTGAAGGCCAAGTCAATATTTATGAATGCTATCTCTCTTTTCTGGCGTCTCCGTGCTTGTATACTTCTTCCCATGTGTGTTTGGCGTTTGAGCGTGGAGGGCTCTTAGGCAATCTGAATGGGAGAATGCTCGTCCGACCCTTTTTGGTAGGCGAGCGCACGCAACATCCGAGCTCCATGGTTGCCATATATCAACCGCTCGGAAGAGGACGCGAGCGGGCGTTTAAGCCTCTGCGAGTGACAAGGTAAAACACTTAAGCATGATACCTTCCTAATGTCCACTACTCGAGCACACGAGCCCGAGATCTCAAGGATTGTGGTGTTCTAGCAAACCGTCCCAGAGTCAACTTGAGTGCGCTTGATTGAGACGTTTGGTCACCGCAATCAGGAAGATTTAGTGGCTCGCACCATATAGGCAGGCGAGAGGTGAGGTGTTTGGTTAGACAACGCTCGGGGCCTGAAGGACGAGCCAGGTGGTAGGTGGGAGCTGGGCTTGGTCACGACCTATTAGCGGGCTAAAGGTCAGTAGTGTTGGACCTTGGATGGCTAGAGAGGGGGGTGAATATAGCCAGACACCGATATTTAGCGCTTATCGAATTTCTGCACTTCAAACGTTAGTAGCACAGTGGAAGCTAAAAGAAAAACAGAGTATGCAGAAATGAAAACGCTAAGCTAAGAGCAAACACAAGAACGCTAACAAGAGGATTTACAAGGTTCGGGGATAACTTGTTAAATCCGACACTTTTGGCGCGAGTCAGAAAATTTTTTGAAAGAAGATTTACGAATTCCAGGACCCAAATTATAAAGAGGATAAAATTGTTTTGAAAATTGAGTTTTAAGGGTTGATTTGCGAATATGCATTAACTGTTAAGGGCTGATGTGGAATTAGTCAAACATTGAGGGACTTTTCTATAAAATTTCCACCCCTTATAAACCCTCTTTTCTTCCCTTCCCTCGCCGTGCCCTAAACCCAAATCGCCGACCCTCTCCTCTTCGCACCTCATCCCATGTATGCGATGTTTCCGCCGCAAGGCCGACGGTGCCTTCCGGCGTCCCACCACCCTGCTGCCGCACCCCCCTCTCCCTTCTAGGCTCGCCGACAGCCTTTCCCCTTCTCTGACTCGCTGACGCCAAAAGGGAGTTGTCGCCTGAAAGGTTGGTCTCCGTCGACACCGCGCTGTTTCTTCCTTCCTCTGTGTCAATCGCCCGACGCCAAGTACGATTGTTGGACACCACTTCTTCCTCCCCATAGTGGATCTCCCCGATCCCTAGCCGGACTTGCGGAACCTAGATCCGTTGTCGGCGCATCTAGGATCTGATCGATAGATTGGTGCTAGAGGAAGACTGCGAAAAATCACCGGATTTCTCCTATCTCAGGTGAGTTCTTGGCTTGCGAGGAGAATGCTTTTGTTTTCTTTGAAGATTATAAATTGTGAATGGTTTAGCTGTTGATAACTGTTGGAGTTGTGTTAATTAGTTAGTATTGGGTAGTTATATTTGGTCATGATGCTGTCTGCCATGAGCTTTAAAATTTGGATATTGGGTTGCTAGTTTTGTTCTTTTGATCCTCTGTTTTGGGTGTGGGATCCGTTGAGAGATTGATGTTGTTTGTAGCTTAGGGTGTAGTGGGATTTGGTGAGGTTGTAGTTCTTTTCGTGAGCTGGAGTGGGTCATGTTTTCTTTGGTTGGGAAGAGCTGATAACTCTAATTGAATATTAAAATGGTGGTGTTGGTTCAGTTTTTCGGAGGTTGGTCGTGTTCATGATCTGTGTTATGGGGTACGGGAATGAATTTTTGTGGTGAATTGCTCTGGTTGGGATCCTAGGTTTCTACAGCAACTTGGGTGGAGTGGTTTTAATCTGGGATTATTTTCAGATCTGTAGAGGTATTGGGAGATTGCTAGAAGATGACTTTATGTTGAATTTTGGGATTTTGAATGCTGTGGCTTTGGAATGGATATACTCTGGAATTTATTATGGATCAGAGGTTGGATATGGGCTGAGATAAATCTAATGCAACTTGTGTTGTTTCTATACTTGTATTGTTCTTAGATGGATTCTTGGTTAGAGATTCGCAATTTGGTTTACAGATGATTATAGTGTATGAATTGAACAATAGGTTATCCTGATTTGAATATGTTTTTCATTGGATCGAAACAGTAGATTGTTTGCTCTTTAGGGTTGTTTAAAACCTAGGTTTAATTGAGAGGTTATCAATCAAATAGGGATTAATCATTAATTAGGAGTTAAGTAACGACCGTTATGAATTAGGACGATCCTAATTAATTAAGGGAGTTAGTTTAGCTAAGAATTATGTGTATTGTAGCTAAACTTATGTCCTTGATACAGGGACTTGACTTGGATTTATCGCTGCTCAATATTGGACGGGAGGTTCTCTTTGAATACGAGCATCTTCACTTTAAGGCGGGTACTTCTTGCTTGTCTTCTTTAGATCCACTTTATCTTTATGCATGACTATTTGTTATTGATGCAGTAGGCTGATATTGACCTTTATCTGCTACCGTTTTGTTATCCTGCTTGATACTTATGCTTGACCTTGGATATGATCTAAATTTTCTTCTATACAGTCTCGTTTATTTGTTATTTGATTCTGTATAGCATTGGTATGAGCATGAGTTTGTGGATAGGGATTAGCATACCATTGTATGGTTGCATTGGTGGATTCTGGTCATACTTGCCCGTGTGTCTAGGTATGGACTGATTGGGTTATTGTTGTATGTTACCTGATATTTGCATTGGTTGATTCTGGTCATACTTGCCCGTGTGTCTAGGTATGAACTGATTGGGTTATTGTTGTATGTCACATGATATTTGCATTGGTTGATTCTGGTCATACTTGCTTGTGTGTCTAGATATGGACTGATTGGATTATTGTTGCATATCACCTGATGTCTGCATTAGATGATTTTGTTATTACTTGCATGTGCACTTAGATGCATGATGGTTAGGTTATTATACCTGTGATCGACCTATGCATGTTATGTTGAGTATGATGACCTGGTAGGGGTTGCATGTGTTTGAGTCATGCACCATACTTGTATTGTTGCATGCCGGCGATCAGCGACTCCCTTGTGGTTGAGCCTATCGTCTTCCGGTACATGATATGCACACACGGCCACTCATGGGTTAGTGGATACCATTGGGTGTGTGCATTTGCCCGGTATTGCTCCGCCCGGTCACTATTTGGAGGGTGGTTCCGGTGCGTGGTAGCAGCTAGGGATCCCTTCTCTTCCCATAGACCAGAGGAGATGAGAGCGACGCTCCCTCATATATACATGAGGTAGGGGGGCGGTCCCCCGCCAGCATCCTGTCCACTCAGTCACTCAGGAGCAGTGATAGCAGGGTGCGTACAGTGTCACAGCTCTACCCACTCGGCCGACACAGTATCGCCTGTTTCGGTGGCTTGACTGGTGTTAGGGTGTGACCATGACATTGCATCATGTGCATATGAGGCATTGTGCATTTTGATTGTGATTGCTGCATTTATTTGCTGCACTTGTTTGACATGCATGTACAGGATATACTTATGTGTGGTTTGATGACCCTGCACTTGCTCGTGTCGGTACGAGTCTTTTATGGTATGGATAGACTGATTTCTGGTATGTATAGTCAGTTGTTACTTTTAGTTATGCATATTCTGCTATTCATGTTGAGACTGTATCCTGTTGTTTCTTTATAGCTTATTCAGCTATTTGGTTCAGTCATGCATATCTATCTATATACCCGCGAGTCCGCTTGGACTCACCACCCGTCGTAATATTTTTGTTTTCAGGTTGATATCTTGCCGGAGGAGCCCAGTTGCCGGTCCCGGGTCCCCACGACTCCATTTGGATGGGAGCTTCCGCTGGTTTTGGTTTTCTTTTGATAGCTTAGTATATGTTTTGTATTCGTTTTGTTACTGAGGGCTTGTATTGGATTTATTCGCACAGTATTGTATTTTTGAGTCCTCTGTTGGACTTTGTGTTTGTGGTTTTGCTACGCGCCTGCCCAGGGGGCAGCTCAGGTGAGTATTACAGAGTTTAGCATTTCGATATGTTCATTTCCATATGTTATATATCTGTTTTGAGGCCTGAGGCCAATTTATAAACTGCGTGGGTTTGTGTGTATGTGTAAATTGTCCGCCGGACAGGGAAGATGCTGTCCGATTTTATATTGGATCAGCGGCTCCATTGGTCTCGGGGCGTGACATAACTTGCCCCTACTCCTTGGCGTGCCTTTAAGGTGGGCGATCCCTTGATCGTCGGCAGATCAAGCCCCGGAAAATCCGGATAGTAAGCAACCTCCTTCTCGGTGGAGTAACCTCTCCACAGCGTTTCAACAAGGATGAAGTTTTAGGCACAATGAAACACAATAAAGATCTTACTTAGCACTTAGGACAGCAAGAGCTCAGACAAACTTCTCCCGAGCTCCACTCAGCGCAGATCTCACGCAAGAATCCCCTTCTTCGTGTCTTCTCGCTGATGGACTCGCCAAGCCTTCTGACTCTTCTTCCCAATGCTCAAGTAACAGATGGTTGCTTCAAAGATTGCAGTTGCTTGCTCAAGAGATGATCGAAGTAATCGCACAAGCACAAGAATGCAGTAAGGAGAAGTTGCAGTAAGCTCTAGCGAGAAGTCTCTACTCCACTTCTCCACTACGCAACTTAAGTCTTCTTCACCAGCGCTAGGTCACCACCTCACTGCAGCCTCCAGCTGCTCACCTGCCAACACCAGCTACCACTGAGCTCTCCCTGGACTCTCTGAGCTTCCCTCAGCAAAGCTCCAGTCAGCAGCTCCAACCGTTGCAACCTGAGATGGCAAATGGACAAACCTGCTCCAAGGAAAGCCTTCCATTGACTCTCCTTGAGTGTTTGAATCCATCCCTGTCACCTGCAGCTTAATCAGACCATTAGCATAGCATATCACACAGAGAATCATGCATCAGAGATTAAGAGCAGGCAAATCAGATATGTTCAGACGTGTTCAGAGCGTCTGACAGTGCATTTTGAATTAAAGTGATCGGTCACCGGACCGATCAGGACTATCCCAGACCGATCAGGCTCCAACCTGATCGGTCCCCAGTGAGAAACTTGGGATCGCAAGCTCGTATGATCGGTCACCCTGACCGGTCACCAGATCGGTCACCAAATCGATCCGGAAGTCAGCTTGCCACAATCCCGCTCGGAATCCACTGGCTGATCGGTCACCAGACCGATCAGGTCGATCCCAGACCGATCAGGCTCCAGCCTGATCGGTCAGGGTGAGAAACCTCGCGACAGTTGATCGTTCAGTCTGATCGATCACGGTTTCTCCCTGATCGGTCACCAGACCAATCAGGAGCCGATCAGTAGGTTTGCCAAAGACCTACTGGATGCTCCCTGATCGGTCACCGGACCGATCAGGAGCAGATCAGCAGGGGAACTCAACCCACTTGTGAGCTCCCTGATCGGTCACCAGACCGATCAGGAGCCGTTCAGTGAGTGAAACACATACTCCCTGATCGGTCACCAGACCGATCAGTCATCGCTGGATCGGTCACCAGACCGATCCACGAAGGAGCACCGTGCCAACATCCCTGATCGGTCACCAGACCGATCCAGGGGCTCCAGCCTAGCCCAACAAGCTAGGGTTTCACCCAACCTAGCCCTCCAAGCTAGGACTTGACCCTTCAAGTCAGGATTTCATCCAACCTAGCCCTCCAAGCTAGGACTTTTCACCTAACTCTCCAAGTTGGGACTTTTCACCTAACCCTCCAAGTTAGGACTTTTCACCTAGCCCTCCAAGCTAGGACTTTTCACCCAACCTTCCAAGTTAGGACTTTTCCACACCTAGCCCTCCAAGTTAGGATTTTTCACACCTAACCCTCCAAGTTGGGACTTTTCACCTAACCCTCCAAGTTAGGACTTTTCACCTAGTCCTCCAAGCTAGGACTTTTCACCCAACCTTCCAAGTTAGGACTTTTCCACACCTAGCCCTCCAAGCTAGGATTTTCCATACCTAATCCTCCAGGTTAGGATTTCTCCACACCTAGCCCTCCAAGCTAGGATTTTATCAAACCTAGTCCCACTAGGTATGCCTAGTCAACGACCAGGACTTAAACCCAATCATAATCATAATCATAATCATCAACCTAAACTAAAATCGATGTCAACACCAAAACAACAATCAGTGTCAGACTGCATCAACAAGTAGGACCGGTCGGCTAGTACTCAGGGGGCGTGGACCATCGTGCGCCCGGTCGAGAGGGGGGAGGGGGGGGTGAGCGCAGGCCCTTGCATAGCTCGCGCGAGGCGAGGGCATGACATCTCGATCAAGGACATCTTAGGGAGCGTAGGTCGTCACGTGTTTGGCTGAGAACCGATCCGAGAGTATGGCTCACACGGAGTGAGAATATGGGTTCTCGGTCGGGGGACCTCTTAGGGAACGTGGGTCTCCACGCGTCCGGCTGAGAACCGACTCGAGAGTAAGGGTCGCACGGAGCGAGAATATGACCTCTCGGCGGGGGGACCTCTCAGGGAACGTGGGTCGCCACGTGTCCGGCTGAGATCCGATTCGAGGGTAAGGCTCGCACGGAGCGAGCGTCTAGCATCCCGGTAGGGGACATCTCAGGGAGCGTGGGTCGCCACGCGTCCGCCTGAGAGCCGATCCGAGGCTTCTCGGTCGGAGACATCTCAGGGAGCGTGGGTCGCCACGCGTCCGCCTGAGAGCCGATCCGAGGCTTCCCGGTCGGAGACATCTCAGGGAGCGTGGGTCGCCACGTGTCCGCCTGAGAGCCGATCCGAGGCTTCCCGATCGGAGACATCTCAGGGAGCGTGGGTCGCCATGCGCCTGCCTGAGAGCCGATCCGAGGCTTCCCGGTCGGAGACATCTCAAGGAGCATGAGTCGCCACGCGTCCGCCTAAGAGTCGATCCGAGGGATAGCGGGAGTAGATCCCAACTTGTAATTCGCATGGAGTGAGTTGTTAGCCTGCCCTTGAGAAGGTTGGTACTTTCCTTAGATGTGTGAAGGGTTGCCGAATACATCTTTTTCACTATCCTGGATGATGAGAGCTTCCTCGGGCTGGCTTGTTTAAAACCATGCGCACTCCTTTCTGAACAGCATTCGGTCGATTGGCCTATTACTTCTCTTGGGCCCCTCAGGTAGCCTCGATGGAGGGGGCTTGAGCCTTTGTCTCTCAACTGGAGCACGGGCTTGTCCTTCCAGGCTGGTGTCCCGCCCGGAGGCAGCTTGTCCTCGGGATGTTGATGTAGTAGTGCAGCATACTCAGGCATAATGAAGAATCTGAGACGCCGGAGTACTGGATTCTCCAAGATCCGGGAGGCAAAGGGGCTGCACACCTGAGTAACTGGTGGCCCACCGGCTGGGGCTTTCCCCTTATCATATCGGGGCACGTGCATTCGTCTAGATGCGAATGCTTTGCCTGGCACGGGCCTGACCACATCGGCCCGGCTGTGGTGCGCGTGCGGGAAGAAGGGGGTCGAACTTCCGGGAGGCGGGACGGCTTTTCCCCGACCTTCCGATGGAGTGGGTGCCACGGGCTCTTGGGGCCGCGTTGCAGGGTCACCTGCCCGCGACGGCCCCCGTGGGGTTCCCGTGGCCGGGGCAGCTGAAAGACGCTCGTATTCTTCGGGAATAACGACCATCAAAACCCGGTTAGGATCTTCCATCTTCGCTTCCGATCAGGCGGGATACCCTCCTTCTAGCGCCAAATTTGATCCTGTCGTGAAAGCAAGGTGGCGATCCCCAGGGTCCGATGGTCTTCCGTATGTTGCGAGCGGGTGAGGCGGCGCTGCCCTGACTCCCAGTTGGCTCTGGACTGCAAAACGATGACCGTTAGCAAACCTGCAGGGGGGTTTCCCCGGTCAGGCACTTCGACGGTCAAGTCAGTATCCGCAGGAAATATGGTGGAGCTGAATTGAAATGCAGTAGTAGATGAGAGAACTCGCGCGTGCGTACCTGCAGGAGGTGGAGTGAAGGATTTATATAGCCGGGGGGACTGACAACCCTTGTCCGTGATTGATAAGACAAGGGTGGGGTACCTGTTAGCCCGTATGAGAGCACAAGGGAGCGGCGCGGGGTGCTCAAGCAGTACGATAGTACTGGATTGGCGGTCTGGCCTCGAAATGTGTCAGAGACGAGTAAGGCGTGCAGTACCCCAACCTCAGGGTCATACCCTGGATAGGATGATATAGGGGGTATAGGGACGAAATAGTCCGTGCCTTGAGCGCCGACCGGCAGGTCCAGGTGTCGAGGACCGGGTCGGGTAATGGCCAGGGAGCGTGGGCAGCCACGCGTCCGACTGGGAGTGTTGAGGCGCAGAATACGCCCTGAGTCGGGAGTTTACCGAGATATGCCTGGCTGACTCTGTTGGGTGTCCGATTCATGTGATGCGACGGGAGTGTGGGCCGCCACGCGTTCGACTGGAGCGCACGACCTAGGTCTAGGTCGGGAAACGAGTCGAGGTGACCAGACCAGGAGAGGCTAGGGGTCGACCCGACCGACTCTGCTCGTTGCTGGCTGAATAGTGCCCCGGGGGGCTTCCTGGCTCGAGGACTGATAGAACCCGAAATACTAGATTAAATTGTCATGAAATGTGGGTCTAATCAGAATTTATAAATGTGCTGGAAACCCTTTTTGCAATCAAAGTATGAAAAGCGTAGTAAAGGGGCCACAGGTCGTATTTTTTCTGGGGACTAGTTGATGTTGTTTGATTCTAGCTCGTATTTATGCGTCGTTGATATTTTGGGTTTCGAATAAAATGAGGGTTTGGTTTCAATTTAGAATGAAAACACAATGAGAATGAAGGAAGACCAAACAAGTGATAGCAAAGGATAACTCAATCAATGGAAAACTCAATCAAGGCACTAAAATAGTTTTGGAACACAAATCTGATTTCAATTGCAAAATGCCACTACAATTAGATTGAGCTTCAGGATCTACAACATTCAAACCGAAACATCCACTTGATACAAAATGCATGCAACCAACACTTGGTACGCAAAAAGAATGCTTATGTGCCAAAATAAGATTCCAATTCAGAAACAAGTCAAAGGCAAATGAAACTGATTTCGAGCACAACCCAAATACTAAAAGATGAGTTTCCTCCTTATACAAATCTGTTGTTGATTCTAATCATGCAGAATTTAGCAAAATTGATACACAAGGGATAAGGAATCCATGTGCCAAAAGCTGATATTAAACGCAGAAAAGATTAATTTCAAATTTCAATGGTTCTCCCATGTCTAAGCTCACTGAAATGAATTTCAGAATTGCAAAACAAATTGCTGAACTAAGGGTTAAAATTCAGAAACCGACTGACTGTGAAGGAGGCAGCTTTCAAACACATAAGTACTCACAATGTTTGGTTAACATCAGGAAACAAACTCAGAACAAACTGAACATAAGAAATCTTGGATGAAAAACCGTCCAAATCGACTGAAATCTAGTGCTCGAAACTGCACTCAGAAGTGATCAGCTGGTGATTGCAGAAATGGAAATGTCCATGTTAGAAACGATTGAATGAAGATACGAATTCGGAGATTCATGCAGGATTCTAAAAGTTGTATTCAGAAATGATGTACATGTAAATTAAAACAACTGCAGAAATTTAGGATAGCTTAAGAGAAGCTAATGGTTTCTTGGCACAAGTTTCAGAAATGACAAACTGAACATGCTGAACTAAACTGATACACAAGCTGAACTTAATGCAGAAGTTGATAAAAAATTCTATGCAAATGAAACGAGCGATCATGGGACTCCAGAAGAAATACTAAGATTCGTGGGATACAAAATTCAGAACCCAAAGCAAGGTATGCTACGCTAGAACCGAACCAAACAAACTGATACGCAGACATATTAATCAGAAATGCAGAAATGATAGTGAACAGAATTGATACGCATGAACAGGCTGATACTCAAACAGGAAAACACGGAATGAACTGAAATTAAAAGTAACTAGTCATTACTAAGCAATATAACTAATTGGAATGCTGAATTGTAAGCTAACAACTAAGGAAACAATGCAGAAAATGAGATTAAAACAGCTGAAACAGAAATTGAAACTGAAATTGCAGAACAGAACAAAATGCTTATACACAGCTGATATTCAAAAACTAAAATAGGAAATCAACTGAATTTGAAACCAAATGTTCACTAAACAAGTTTCTAAACTACTTAACTTGAAGATTGAACCTTAATTTAATCTGTAACAATGTAGTAAACGAAATTAACCAATCTGAAACCAAGAGTGCAGAATTGAAATTGCGGCAGAATTAAAAGCTACTGCTAATACAATGAAATTAACTATAGGAAACTACTCCTCAACCCTTCCCGAGCTCAAAATCTTCTTGGTTGTCAAGCAAGAGCTGGCTTCGAACCCCTAGGCTCAGCAAATCAGTGGAAAACAACTTCAATCCATCAATTCTGCTCAAACTGCTTCAGCTGGGAGAATTCCGATCCGAACTCTTCAATCTCGGCTTGTTGAGCTGCGATGATGATTTGGAGACGACCTAAGCTCACCTGAGAACCCCTACAAGCAGCTCAGATCGTCGGAAATGGGTTGTAGCCAAGATTTCAGTGCTCGGACCACAGATGATGCCGAAACCCTCAAACACCTCTGTCCGGATGGAATTTGAGAAGAATTCTTCACCGAAGCTATCTCCAATGATCCAGAAGATGATCCAAGGTCGAGATTGAGGTGGTCGCGCCTCGAATTGAAGAAAAATTGAAGCAAAAACTAAAAACTATGAAGAAAACGAAGCTTGCGGCGAAGACGCGACGAGGAGAAAGGCTGTGGAGTTTCTGATTAAATAGCTATCAATGGACGGCCCAGATTGATCGGAGGAAATCCAACGGCTGATCTTGCTCTGATTTGAGCCAAACTTTGAGGATGATGATCTGGGGTCAGGATCTGCCTTGTGGTAGCTCGGATCCTCCAGATTTGCAACGGATGGTCCAGATCAACTTAGTCTTTGAATGGACGATCTAGAGCCCTCCGAGCTTGATCCAACGGTTGATTTAGCTCTGATTGGGATGAAACTTTCAGATCTTGATCAGAGTGCTTGATCAACCCTAACCCTAGCTCGGATTGCTTTAGATGGTCCCGGATGGCTCTGATCTAGCCGCTCTCGAATCGGACGGCCCGGATTAATCGTAAGCTTGATAATTCGATCCGGTTCACTTCCGACTCAAGTTTGACCCAATATGCCCTAGGTCCAAGAACCTTTTATGCCTACAAAAATAAATCAAGAATTTAGTGGCCAAATAATCCAAAAATGTGCAAATTTACAATTAAGTCCAAAATAAGAGGAAATCCTAAAATCTAGGGTAAAATCATAATTAAGCAAGTAAAACATGGGTCAAACATAGATTTTAGCAATTAAAATAATCAATAAAATGATATTTATCAACTCCCCCACACTTAACCTTGAGCGTCTCGCGAAACTACTAAATAAGTATCCCCTAGATTTTCTTAAGCATAATTAGAAGCAAATGAAAAGAAATTACCTAAGATTGTCAATTCTCAAAAATCTAAGCTCTATGGATTAGTATCTTGTCCTTAAATCAACAACTTAGCCTTTTCATCCATCATGAGTCATTGAGATGAATTCAAATCACTAGCCTTTCAAGGAAAATTTTGGGTGGCTCTCTCCTTAAGTTCTAACTTGATGATGAAAGTGGAGCTCACTCAAACACACATGCTTCTTGCACTACCATAGGCTTGCTTATTATCTACTCTCCACCATTAATCATGATTAGGATTCACATCTACAAAAACAAGTGAAAACATAGCAAATGGTAAGAAATGGAGTAAAAGCCAAGAAAATGGAAAAAATGAATAAAGTGGAAGACTTGAGTGCTCAAGGATGTTTCCAATGTACTTTGCTTCTCTTTACAGTCCCCTAATGATCTCAAAAGTGTTGTGAAGTCAATCTTGAACAATGCCTTTCATTTGGATGAAGAAAACTCCATTTGTTCTTAATGTGCCAAAAACCTCATTTGTGTGCCAACTTTGTTTCTTTCTTCTCTTTTCTTTTCTGAATTTTTTTTTTCTTTTAAAACTGCAGAAATGACTTTCTTTTATATCAGCTGCTTCCTTTCTCTCCAATAAAAATCAGAATGGCATTGGAGCAAGGCTTGATTCGGATGATGATCTCTCCACTAGCCTCATGGTGCAAACTTGTTCTTCCTTCTTTTCTTTTCTCTGCTTATATGGTCGGTCATGTTGTGTCAAAATGGAATCAAACTTCATTAAGAGTCATTTCAGATCAGTCTGATTTCTCAGAACAATTTGCATCAATAGTAGTCAAGAGTTTAAATACCTCACTTGAAAGTTTACTTAACTGAATTCTTTTTCTTACTGTTTTTTTTATAACTGAATTTGTTTCAGCTCTTTCCTCAGTCCTATTCATAGACTGTCGACTTCCTCCACTTGTGCCAGATTCAATGCTCCAAGATCTCTACATTCGCAGCAGTTATATCACTTATCAGTGGAAAAATTCTGCTTAGCAAGTTGAGACCAAGCCACTGCACTCTTTTTTTTCTGTCCTGGTATACAAGTCCTAGCAGCCGCAACTTCTTTCAGTTCTGATCAGCAATGGATGTTCTCATCACCTTTGATGCATTTTCATACTTTATACCTTGATTCATAGCCCCTTGAAAACCAATTTCAGTTGCTAGTTGGCACAAAACTGCCTTCATAGCATTTCCATTGATTTTTCTTCTTTCATAATTGCATTTTAGCTTGCATTCGCAGCCTCTCTGCTCTCCAGAATTCTGATGCTGTAGAGTGGTTTGATCTGAGTTCTTGGCAGCATCCCTTGCATCCCAATTCAGTTCGTCATTCAAATCAGTCCAACTTCACTTCAATTGCTAATCCACACAGAATTTTCCTTTTCTTCCTCTGTTTTTGACACAGATTTGCTTGGCTGCAGATTACCCAGTTTGTGTCTACATCAGCCTCAATTCAGCTTCCAGCAAAGTGTGGCTGCTCTTACTTCCATAATTCCACTTTCCAATCCTTAATCCAAGCCACTTGTGACACAAACTTCCTTGATTTCAGCTCTTTTTCTTTCTTCCGGAACAGATTTTTTTCTTTGCTTCCTTGATTTCAACATTCATTTCAGACTAAGTAAGGTGGCCGAAACATGCTCCATAGCTTTTGGCACAGATTTAGCTTCCATTCGTGTTCCACTTGAAACCTTGGCACAAGAATTTCTTTCTTTTTGCTTTTGCGTGCCACTTTTTCTCATTGCAGAAATTTTTTTTTGGTTGTCACACCATGCCACTTGGATCTTCAAAATATGTTAACGAAGCTCTATCTCCAATTACCTCCTTCTTTCTTGCTCATTCTTGACACATGTAATTTGCAAAAAAAAAAAATTTCTTTTGAAATGCCTCTTTGATACCAAATCTTTCCAAAAATGTTAGTCACTCCCCCACACTTAAATCTTTGTCCGTCTCGGGCAAAATAGCATTAAGAAAACATCCCAAGCAAACAAATCCATAGAAAAATGGGGTTAGGTAGGGGAAATGAGAAATATGAAATGATACAAGAGAAATTTACAAAAATGGATATGAGGTGAGAAGTAAAATGATTTTATCTCTATAAATGCGATCCAATCATCGAAATATGGTTTTGAAAGAACCTAAGCAAGTTCTAGAGTACAATAACATATGTGTATCACAAATATAAGGCTAATTCTCACTAGGTAAGAATAATTCACCTCAAGTCCTCAATTAAGAATCTAAGGAAAGGTAGTACTCAAGCATCCAAGATTTCATCCATGAGCTTAAACTCTAAGTTTTGACAATCAAATTTAATTTATTTTCCAAGAGATTCTAAAATGCTATGGAATAACCTAGAGGGATACATTTATTCCTAGTCATGCAAGAAAAAGTGACAAAAGAAATAACAAAGTATTTACAATGACTCCTATGCATTCTACTCTACTCATGCATTTATTAGTAAGGACTCGATTTAAAAGAAAATTCTAGAAGCCATAAAAGTGAAAAATGCAATAAAAGAAAATGCAAGAAAAACTAAACTCCCCTTATTTCTGGTGGACGGAGTCTATCCAGAAGTAGCCTCCATCGTGGTAGTGGAGGGGTATGAGTGGCTGAGAGGATTAGGACTCCCCCACACTTGAACTTTACAAAAATATGCTCCGGTGGCCGAAGGCGATTCAGGTTCAAAATCCATCGAAGGAATGGAGTGCTTCGAATTAAATAAAATCATCTCCTCCTTCTTTCTGCCTTCTAGAAGTCCTTCCAGGAGGTTGAAGTCTGTTCAGTTGGAGCACCCACTCCTGAAGTCTTCTAGACCCTGCAAAACAATGTAATACCTCTCTCAAGCGTGCAGGGTCAGAAAGAAATAAAATAACATCAGTCTCTGCATAAAATGAATCCAAAACTGCATCATGTCCAATTAAATCAATTCTTGGTTCCTCAATAAATTTTTCAAAATTATTTCCTACAAAATTTGCATCCTAAAATTTATCACAAATAATAAAATCAATTCTTGGCACTTCAATAGAAATTTCACAATTATTTTCTACCAAGGATGTATCAAGCAATGTATCACAGCCAATAAAATCAATCTCAGGTGCCTCAATGAATTTTTCAAAATTATTTCCAGCATAAGATATGTCAAAAGACTCATCACAACAATCAACAATACTAGACACTTCTAAAAAATTTTCACACTCAGCATTGGCATCTAATGTAGCACAACATGCTTCATTTTCAGCAAATTCAACACTAGGTACCTCTAGGGATTTTTCACAATTAAATTCTACAAGAGATGCATCCCTAGGTGTATTAAAAACAATAAAATCAGTTTGAGGTACCTCTATGCAATTTTCAGACAAAATAGGAGGAGTATTTACCTGATAGTGCTGAAAAATACCTGGAGGCTCTACAAAAGTAGATGTATCTGTGTTCTCCTCCTCATCATGTTCAAGCTCCTCTTCAGCCTCAAGTTCTGGTGGACAATCAACTAAAGCAGGTGATCCTTGGGTTCTTGCTTCCACCATGCAAGTCCCTACACTTTCTGGTTTATCATTTAAATCTTGTGGTGGTCCCTGGGGCTTAGTGTAATCCCCTACACCTATGGTATCATCTCCCATGCATGTTCCCTCAACCATTCCTGTATCAACCAAATTAGAAAAATTAGGACCATCAATAGCAATATCCTTACAAAATAAAAGTTTAGAAGGGTCCTGTAAAGTTTCAGAGTTGAAGTCAAGGTTGTTACAAGCTCTACTATCCATCTCCTCCCAGGCCTCTAAATCAGTAGGAATGGGTGATTCTTGGGGCTCAGTGCAATCCCCTACACTCTCAATCCTATCCTCTGAATTTTTTGATGTATCAATCAATGTAGGTGGTTCCTGGGGCTTAGTGCAATCCCCTACACCTATGGATTCATCTGATTGTCCTGATCTTTGGGCTTGTATTTGATTCCATTGATCAACCAATTTTCCAAGGCGTTGTTGTTGTTGAAAATTTTGCTATTGTTGTTGTTGTTGTTGTTGTAGAATTTGTTGCAATTGTTGTTCTTGAAAACTTTTCTGTTGTTGTAGAATTTGTTGCAACATCTCTATCATCCTTTGTTGTTGTTCCTCACTCCAATCAGGATTCTCAAAGCCTCCTTGGTTAGTGTGGAACTCTTGTTGGTCTTGAAATGTAACATAAGGCTGCTGAAGACCAAGAGTAAGCTGTGCATTCTGAACTGGAGACTGTGGGGGCTGATCAAATGGGTGAATAGGCTGATTAAACTGTTGAAAATTTGGTTCACAAGTTGGTGGAGATTGCTGAAAATTGTAGCCCTGAAATTCTTGGATCTGAGGTTGAAATTGTGGTGGTGAAAACTCAAATTGGGTGGGCTGAAAATTCTGGTTGCAAGGCTGAAAATTTGGATCGTATGGCTGTGAATGTTGAAAATGTTGTTGAAAATTTTGTATGGGTTGAAATTCTTGCTGCCATGGCTGAGGTGGAGGCTGAAATTGATTATTTCCCTGCTGAAAACTTACAAAAGGCTGCTGGAAATCTTGGTTAAAATGCTGAAAATTTTGGAAAGGCTGCCCTTGCTGAAATTGTTGAAATTGTGGCTGACAAAACTGATTTGGTTGTTGAAAATTCGCACAGGAATGTTGGAAATCTTGATTTGGTTGCTGATATTGTTGGAATTGTTGACACGGCTGCTGGTAAGTAAATGGAAACATTTTGAACTGGCAGTCCTGTCACAAAACAAACAAGAAAAATGACAGCAACCGTATACAAAAGATAAAACAGAATAAAATAGAACCCAATGATATGTCCAAAAGCATACAAGCAAAAATCAAACAAATCAACTAGTTGCTTCCCCGGCAACGACGCCAAAAATTTGATAGAACCCGAAATACTAGATTAAATTGTCATGAAATGTGGGTCCAATCAGAATTTATAAATGTGTTGGAAATCCTTTTTGCAATCAAAGTACGAAAAGCGTAGTAAAGGGGCCACAGGTCGTATTTTTCCTGGGGACTAGTTGATGTTGTTTGATTCTAGCTCGTATTTATGCGTCGTTGATATTTTGGGGTTCGAATAAAATGAGGGTTTGGTTTCAATTTAGAATGAAAACACAATGAGAATGAAGGAAGACCAAACAAGTGATAGCAAAGGATAACTCAATCAATGGAAAACTCAATCAAGGCACTAAAACAGTTTTGGAACACAAATCTGATTTCAATTGCAAAATGCCACTACAATTAGATTGAGCTTCAGGATCTACAACATTCAAACCGAAACATCCACTTGATACAAAATGCATGCAACCAACACTTGGTACGCAAAAAGAATGCTTATGTGCCAAAATAAGATTCCAACTCAGAAACAAGTCAAAGGCAAATGAAACTGATTTCGAGCACAACCCAAATACTAAAAGATGAGTTTCCTCCTTATACAAATCTGTTGTTGATTCTAATCATGCAGAATTTAGCAAAATTGATACACAAGGGATAAGGAATCCATGTGCCAAAAGCTGATATTAAACGCAGAAAAGATTAATTTCAAATTTCAATGGTTCTCCCATGTCTAAGCTCACTGAAATGAATTTCAGAATTGCAAAACAAATTACTGAACTAAGGGTTAAAATTCAGAAACCGACTGACTGTGAAGGAGGCAGCTTTCAAACACATAAGTACTCACAATGTTTGGTTAACATCAGGAAACAAACTCAGAACAAACTGAACACAAGAAATCTTGGATGAAAAACCGTCCAAATCGACTGAAATCCAGTGCTCGAAACTGCACTCAGAAGTGATCAGCTGGTGATTGCAGAAATGGAAATGTCCATGTCAGAAACGATTGAATGAAGATACGAATTCGGAGATTCATGCAGGATTCTAAAAGCTGTATTCAGAAATGATGTACATGTAAATTAAAACAACTGCAGAAATTCAAGACAGCTTAAGAGAAGCTAATGGTTTCTTGGCACAAGTTTCAGAAATGATAAACTGAACATGCTGAACTAAACTGATACACAAGCTGAACTTAATGCAGAAGTTGATAAAAAATTCTATGCAAATGAAACGAGCGATCATGGGACTCCAGAAGAAATACTAAGATTCGTGGGATACAAAATTCAGAACCCAAAGCAAGGTATGCTACGCTAGAACCGAACCAAACAAACTGATACGCAGACATATTAATCAGAAATGCAGAAATGATAGTGAACAGAATTGATACGCATGAACAGGCTGATACTCAAACAGGAAAACACGGAATGAACTGAAATTAAAAGTAACTAGTCATTACTAAGCAATATAACTAATTGGAATGCTGAATTGTAAGCTAACAACTAAGGAAACAATGCAGAAAATGAGATTAAAACAGCTGAAACAGAAATTGAAACTGAAATTGCAGAACAGAACAAAATGCTTATACACAGCTGATATTCAAAAACTAAAATAGGAAATCAACTGAATTTGAAACCAAATGTTCACTAAACAAGTTCCTAAACTACTTAACTTGAAGATTGAACCCTAATTTAATCTGTAACAATGCAGTAAACGAAATTAACCAATCTGAAACCAAGAGTGCAGAATTGAAATTGCGGCAGAATTAAAAGCTACTGCTAATACAATGAAATTAACTACAGGAAACTACTCCTCAACCCTTCCCGAGCTCAAAATCTTCTTGGTTGTCAAGCAAGAGCTGGCTTCGAACCCCTAGGCTCAGCAAATCAGTGGAAAACAACTTCAATCCATCAATTCTGCTCAAACTGCTTCAGCTGGGAGAATTCCGATCCGAACTCTTCAATCTCGGCTTGTTGAGCTGCGATGATGATTTGGAGACGACCTAAGCTCACCTGAGAACCCCTACAAGCAGCTCAGATCGTCGGAAATGGGTTGTAGCCAAGATTTCAGTGCTCGGACCACAGATGATGCCGAAACCCTCAAACACCTCTGTCCGGATGGAATTTGAGAAGAATTCTTCACCGAAGCTATCTCCAATGATCCAGAAGATGATCCAAGGTCGAGATTGAGGTGGTCGCGCCTCGAATTGAAGAAAAATTGAAGCAAAAACTAAAAACTATGAAGAAAACGAAGCTTGCGGCGAAGACGCGACGAGGAGAAAGGCTGTGGAGTTTCTGATTAAATAGCTATCAATGGACGGCCCAGATTGATCGGAGGAAATCCAACGGCTGATCTTGCTCTGATTTGAGCCAAACTTTGAGGATGATGATCTGGGGTCAGGATCTGCCTTGTGGTAGCTATGATCCTCCAGATTTGCAACGGATGGTCCAGATCAACTTAGTCTTTGAATGGACGACCTAGAGCCCTCCGAGCTTGATCCAACGGTTGATTTAGCTCTGATTGGGATGAAACTTTCAGATCTTGATCAGAGTGCTTGATCAACCCTAACCCTAGCTCGGATTGCTTCAGATGGTCCCGGATGGCTCAGATCTAGCCGCTCTCGAATCGGACGGCCCGGATTAATTGTAAGCTTGATAATTCGATCTGGTTCACTTCCGACTCAAGTTTGACCCAATATGTCCTAGGTCCAAGAACCTTTTATGCCTACAAAAATAAATCAAGAATTTAGTGGCCAAATAATCCAAAAATGTGCAAATTTGCAATTAAGTCCAAAATAAGAGGAAATCCTAAAACCTAGGGTAAAATCATAATTAAGCAAGTAAAACATGGATTTTAGAAATTAAAATAATCAATAAAATGGTATTTATCAAGGACCCTTTAGGCGATGTCTTTGCTGATCCATTTGCTAGACCTCTGTGGCGCCATGCTGGCTGGCTGAGCGGGCCGGCTTACCCGTAGGCAAGGCCGGGATCATACACATTGAACCCACATCCAATAATCCAAAACCCAATAAACATAAGTTAAACCATTTTAAAAGATTCAGATTGTATTTACATATGCAACTTATAAATAAATCCACATAATAGGGATAATAATATCCAACATTCTCATCTTTCGATAATATTTCTCGGATCCGATCAAGCCAAGTTCGGATCAAGTCAAGCCGAGTTCGGATCAAATCAGCCCATGATAAAAGACCTCTAGTAGATTCCGAGTCATATCTAAATTTAGTCCGCCCAAATGGGAACTCTGATTCGACTTAGCAATTACTGAAGCATCGAACATCAAGGGACGTGGTTGTTGAAGCGCCGATCACTAATGCTATGTTTACCTGAAAGATTGAATGATGGATTGATTAAACAAATTTAGGGGCATGGGAAGAGAATGGAAAGGAAAATAAATCCTTTCCTTTGCATGATTGTTTACCATGATTGAGGAAGGCGGGTACATGCGGTGTAATTTTATTAATGCAAAAGGGTACATGCGTCATTTTTTTGGTATATGGTGTAATTTTATCAGTTAAAAATGGTACATACGTTATTTTTTTTGGTTTATGATGTAATTTTGTAAATGAAAATGGGTACATGCGTTATTTTTTTATCCATCCGCTGCTTTCCGTCCGATTTTGAGTTGATCGATTTTGGCTCCAAAATTATCCGCGGATGGATTATATTTTTCTTTCCTCTTTAAATTTTAATGAAGTAAACAATGAAAAAATTTCCACTGCGAAAACTTTTCTTAGTTTTACTTTCCGTTCTCCCAAGTAAACATAGCATAAAAGAGATAACTCACAGCAAGGAAAGGAAGAGATATGTTTTTTTTTGGGGAATCGCAATCATCCTTTCTCTTTCTATTTAAAAGCAATTGGCTTCTACTTTCGTTACTATTTACTTTTTTTTCGTTCATTTTCTCAGTCTGTTCTCCTATGTCTAGGTTTGACTTGAATACCGGAGGAACTTTGCTAAAGCTTACCTTGGCCCCCTTATCAGTTGTCTCCGTGAGTCTTTCCATATTTCTCTCCAAAGATTCTTTTGGTGCTCAATCACTAAAAAATAGTGACGGACTATTTTTATTATCCGTCGCTATTAGCGACGGATAGATAATATTCGTCGCTAAGATTGACTTGGTCAAATCCATCACTATAGCGACGGATAATTTAAATTATTGAATGTATATATGGGAAGGGGAAAAAGCAACATTCGGCTGTGAAAAATTTTCTAGATTTTACGACAGATTTTTAAAAAATCCATCGCTATTAGCGACGGAATATTGACTATTCCGTCGCTATTAGCGATGAATATTGACTAAATCCGTCGCTATTACGATAGATTAGTGACGGATATTGACCAAATCCGTTGCTATTAAGAAAGATTAGCAACGGATATTTGACCGGCCGTCGCTAAAATCTCCCCGGGACACGTCACCCATATTTTCCGGTGTTTGCAACGGACTTATGTGTCTGTCGCTACCTTAGCTCTGCGACGGGCTTATGTGTCCGTCGCTACCTTAGATTAGCGACGGGTTTGTTGTTTCCGTAGCTAGCTTAGCTCTTCGACGGATTTTCGCCCGACGGCGCTCTATCCGTCGCTATTCCATCGCTATTAGTGTTTAGCGACGGAATAGCGACGGATTACGTCCGTCGCTAATCGATAAAATTTTCGTAGTGAACACTACTTCAAAGCTGACCTCCTGATAACAATCAGACTCCTTACCTCGTTAGACGTCATCTTAACAACAACGACAATTTACCAAAGGGCGTACGCAATAATCCGAAATTACCAAAGGGCGCACCATGGTTTCTATTTTACTAAAGGGCGCAGCCATTTAAGTGAACTTCCAATTATATCCTTGGCGCCATAAAATGCCTTTTCCATTCCAATTTTCGAGACATCCGAACCACTTGTGCTTTAAAATGTGGTTCGGATGGCAAGGTTGCTCCATTTTTGATCATTGTCTCTCTCACCGCAACAACGTAGTGTGCCCTAGTTGTTGAAGGAGGACATTGTGCATGGCCTAAGTGTGCTTTAGTCGCTTGCTCATCCCTCAAATCCCTTCGCCCAACCAAAACCTAGGCTCCTATACAGGAAAGTGGTAGTGTGTGATCCTGAGGCGGCTTTAAGGTGTTAACGTTGAAGTTGTTACTGCTCGGCACTATCAAAGTAGGATTTAGAGTTTCTACAGGGTTGATTTTCATCATAATGGCAGGAAAAAGGTCTGTGGGTGGTTCATCGTCTTCTTCATTGGCATTAATCACCAAGGTATGTTAGCGATAGGCTTAGGTAAGAACAACATAGTTTGTGAAATTGTTTATACTTATTTTTGCTGAATAAATTTGTAATGTATAAAAACTGTAGGATTCAGATGATTTTGGGAAAAAATTACATTGGTGCAGTGTTTTAGGCCACTTTAAATATTTTGTTGAAGCATTTGAAATTTTAAATGATCAACACATTACGAAGATCAAAGAGTCGCCCTTCAGTATTTTCTTGGACATTCAAGAATTGCAGCATATCCGGGGAATTTTGGTTAATATATTTGAAAGTTGGGATTCAACCTCGCAAGTTTTTAAATTCTCAGGTAATAGTTTTAATTATGAATTATAAACAATATCCATAGTAAGATAAAACTTGGATATAGTTAGCCTTAAATGATTGATATTTGATCAATTTAAATGAGTGAATTTAAGGTGAAATTCATTTCAGGCCCTCGGTAGGCCTGAAATGATTTTATTTCAGGCCTACCGAGGGTCTGAAGTGAATTTACTTCAGGCCCTCGGTAGGCCTGAAATGAATTCATTTCAGGCCCACATTGGGCCTGAATTCAATTTATTTCAGGCCCAACGTGGGCCTGAAAAGAATTTATTTCAGGCCCAAAGTGAAATAAGTTGAAGCCTATATTGTTGATGATAACTAAATATTTTAATTGTTTCAGGTGTACCGGTTACGTTCACCAGACGAGATGTTATTTTGATACTGGGTATAGTGGACCGTGGAGTTTCGGTCCCTATTAATTCAACTAAAGCATTGGGTGACCTCTATCGTACTTACTTCTCAAAAGAAAAACAACCTACTAGAATAAGAATTGAGGACTTACTTAAACATTATTCTAAAAGTGTTGAATCAGAGGATGATGTGTTATTAGTTTGTAAATTATATATTTTGTATATATTTGTTTGTGTTTTATTTTCGTCTAGTACATATAAGGTCCCTCTAGGGCTTGTAGATATAGTAGATGATTATGACAATCTTGGTAGATTCAACTGGGTGGAAGCTATCCATAAATTTTTGTCTCCCCAATTACCTAAGATTGGGGAATTATTTTCATCAAGTCAGGGAAACCAGAGGACCACCAACCTCCCTTACGTAAAGGGATTTGTTGGGCTTTTGGCAGTGAGTAGAATTTTCTTGATAAATTTTCTAATATTTTGCTGTCATTAATGTAATTGTCTGGAAAACTTTGTGTAGGCATGGTTTTTGGAGCATGTACCCATTCAAAAACCATACAATGTTGAAGGACCCCGAATAAATAAGTGGAGGAATATTCCTTCGCATATTAGTAGGGTGAGGGACCTTGTCAACCAAATCAGGTCCGAAGAGGTAATTATTCTAAACTGTGATCTATGTTAGTTTGATATAGAGGCAGTAAAATTTGTGTACTTGGTAATTGACAGGTGATTGTTGAAATAATTCCGAACCTACATGAAAATACATTGTTTAAGAACCTTGAGATTGGGGATGACATTCCACGGGCAATGGAGACATCACAAGGACATGACACAGAAGATGTAAGGCCATGTGGTGAATGCATTCTTAAAGACACCCTAATCAAGGAGCTAACAGAGGAGAATATATGTTTGAATGAAAGGGTTAAGGAATTAATTTCAATTATTGAAAAAAAGGGGATGGAGGGTCAAGAAAGCTATCCTGTAGTCAGTCCTCTTTCTGATCCAGTATCTTGTAGAACAAGGAGAGGACGTGACCGAACTTGGTATGATTACAGGGATACTCCAATTGAGAGTCCAGTATGGCACCAGCTATTACATAAGGGGAAGCGGAGAAAGGAACAAATTGTTAGTAATATGAGAGAAGTGTCCTAAGGCAATCGCCTTATGATTGTAAACATTTATTTTAATAAATGAAAATTCACTATTTGAGTATACATGTTTGTGTATTTGATTGGGATCTTAAACTCATTTACTGAATGTCCGCAATACAATTCACAGCATGAGAGAATTTGTGATGAATTCACAACTAGTGATTATCTCTACATGTGCAATTGTGAAGTATTGAAAATATCCCTAGTCGATGAATTGATAAATACGGACACTATCAATTCTGTTGAGACTAGCATGGGTTATTCTCTAATCAGCTGATTCTCACTGGCTGGTGACATTGGGATGTCCGGAGATAAATATGAATGCTAGTTAAGGGAACTAGTTCATTGGAGTGACTGACTGTAAAACTTCACATGGTAGTCTATATATAGACATGTCAGTGAAGTTCTTACTACAGCTTAAGTGTGATGTTCCTTTGACTTGCGGTGTTCAAGTCATCTTGGTCATGGAGACTTATACTTAACATCTTAAGCAAGCATCTCCAAGGAGGTGTGGACCCAGGATGGTTGGGTATAAGACGAAGTGCCCGAAGATGTTTGAACAGCCTACAAAGGATTCACCACTCCTTGCAAGGAGATGTATACCCAGGCCTATCGTCGGATTGTTACTCAAAGCCTCTGGCCAGAGCATAACATGTTCCGAGTATGAATCTCTAGGAAACATGAGAGTAATTAGAATCCGTTGGACGAGAAAGACATTACTTAGGCTAGGTGTGACATAGTCAGCCTAGTGGGGACTGACACACATAGACCGTGTCCTGAACCAAGTGGGTAAAAGATGGTGAAGGGAATGAGGTACGATTCATTAGAGCTGCTGAAGGGTTTCAGAATTATTTCTGAGGTCAACCGTTGATCTTTCGATTAATTGGGGATCATGATGTACTACTAGGTGCCACTCATGATCGTTCTATAATTGGTTGATTATAGACGGCCAACATAAATCGAAAGTCTATTTAGTCACACGCACTATGAGTAATCCGAGGGATTTAAAACGAGTTGAAAATTGGATTTTCCAATCAAGAGAAATAAGTCGAATCTGAATTTATCAGAGGCGCATCGGAAGCTTAAAATGGCTAAGTCTTTTGAAGGCTTATTGGACGAATTAAATGAATTTAATTCGCGAGGAGGCGGCTTGGTTTGGCCGGCCAAAGAGGGTCCCCACCCTCTTTGGTTTGGCCGGCCACAATAAAGGAGGGAAACCAATTTATTTGGTTTATTTTATAAAATAAATCAAGCGCGATTTGTTTTATAAAATTATGGATAAATAAATCTATATAAAAAAATTTATATAAAGAGATTTATATAAAGAAATTTATATAAAGAAATTTATAGAAATTTATTCTTTTTATGGAAATTAAAATGAACCATGGATCGGTTTATTTTAATTTTATAAAATCAATTATGAATTGATTTTTCCATGATAAGAAAAATTTATAAATTTCATGTAAATTTTATTCCATAATAAAAGGAGATATGTATTTGTTTTATTATAAAGTTAGTTATAATAAAACTTGGCATAAACGGAATAATTCATAAGAAAATTTATAGGATAAATTTCTTATAAAAAATTCCGTTAAAGGGGAGACTTGGCAAGGGAGAGGCTACTATATAAAGGAACCAAGGCTAGGCTTGAATTCCTCAATTGAGTTATCAAGAGATTCAGTAGCTCTCTCTCTCTGTCTTATTCTCTCCCTCTCCTTCTCTCCTCCTCCTAGGGCCGGCGCCCACTCTTCACCCTAGGGCCGGCGTCCACTCCTCCTAGGGCCGGCGCACCTTCACCTCCTAGGGTAGGCGTGAGCTACCTCCACCAAGAAGGTGCCAAAGAAGAAGAAGAAGAAGCGGGTCGTAACTCCTTCCTTCCCGGAATTTTGATTCCGTTACTTGATGGTTAGTTTCTATCTTTCTCTCTTGATATTCTAGTTGTGCTTTTGGAGAATCTAGTAGTTCTCGTCGGCACAAAACTCGTGGCTTTGCGAAGTCATCCCGAAGAGAACTCGCCGTGGACGCGAATAGAGGCGGAGCTTCCAAGGGACGCTACGGTTGGATCTCATCCCTTACTTCGAGTTACGCGAGGTATTGAGTAAATTAGTTTACTTTCTGCAAAATTTTAATTTATGATCATGTCCACACATCATAAGGTCGCATGCTAGATACGTGGTTAAAAATAATTTGAGAAATTATTTAATGCTAATTCTTCCACTGCATGTAAATATTTTAAAATTTACGAACCCGTATCCTTGTCAACATGCACCCGGTCCCAACACAAATACCAAATGTCATGGACAAGGGAAAAAGGAAACTTAGTGAGGAGGATATGGATGAAGCAAGAGAAACCATTACTGTTATGGAAGTCATGTCTGAAGAAGATATAGAGGAGGAAAAAAGAAGGACCTCCAAACTATACAAAATGAGGCAACAAGGCATTGATGTATGTGAGTTATTTTTATCTAAATTACGTCAAATTGATTCAATTTGGTCATTAATTAGTTTGGTGTAAATTGTATCGATGTAGTTTGTGAAGAAGCATTTTATGAAGTCGAAGAAGAAAAATCAAGATAAAGAAGTGGCCTACGTGATAAATAAATTGGAGAACCTAAATTAAGTTATGAAACATAGTTTAGTTAATATATTTGGGCCTTTAATATATAATCTTATCAATTTCTTGGCAGGTTGGCTAATGAATTTATCTGGGAGGATGCACCCTTTGCTTTGAAATTGCATTCATTCTTACAAATCCTCAATGGAGAGGTTTTTACAAAAGGTGAGGTCATTGATGCCTTCTGTAAAATGTTATTTAGGGGAGCATCCACATCTGGTAGGCCATACAACAAGTCAATATATTGTTCAACCTTTTTCACAGTAAGTGACGTAAATTAGTATGAAATAATAGATTGTAGAAGACCTACTATTATGATGTGGTTATTAATAATTTTGATTTTGCAACTTGTTAGGCTTCAATAAGATCGTCAAGAAAGTTTTCCCTGCAACAAGTGATGAAGACGGATATGATAGAACAAGGGTTTAGATATATTTTAATACCTTTGTGCAGTGATAATACACACTTTCACTTGTTGGCGGTGGATACAGAAGCAATGACTTTCATTCATTTAAATTCTCTTGCTAGTGGTCATAAATATAAGCATGATTTTGACTTAGCGGTGAGCTACCTACCTTTATTCATATATATGTTCATCATTTGGAAAAAAATGTCATTGAAATTCATGATATATTTGACAGGTAAAAGAACTTAAACAATATACTCGTGAGGAACTTACGGCTATTCATCCATATCTACAAAGTCATCATCCCTTGGACAAATGGCCCTCCGTCAGATAAAAATGTCCCCAACAAGAACATAGGTCAGTGAGGAAGAGTTTGAAAATTTTAAAATCATCAAAGTATTTTATTACCCCACTTATTGAAATCAGAAATACTGTTTGTTATTTTCAGCGTGGACTGTGCCTTCTTTGTTATGCAATACGTCCGATGTCTCATATACGATGAGAAGATGGATTTCAAACAAGGAGATATGACGAAAATGAGATTTGATCTGACAGTAAATATTATGGGAGACATGTATTGTAAAATATGAGATTGTCAATCTGTTGAAGTAATGTTGTAAAAAAACATCCTTTGCTGGTGATTCAGCTCCATTTGAATAGAAATTGTGTAATTTGTATGAATATAATTTATTGTCCAGAAAAACAAAACAATTGTGTGAAACATCGGGTTAATGCAATGTAGTATACCAACTGATACGGTAAGAAAACATAACTCATAATGATTTGGACTAAATTTGCACACCAGAAATAACATCTCTTTGGTTAATTCTAACTACTGATATATATCCAAGTATCGAAGGTCCATCAGTGGATTTCTGATACATAATTTGAAAATATGACTTAATGGTCTCAAAGGAATTAAAAATTGGTATGCATTCTGTATTGATATAGTAAGCTGGATTATCTCTACCATCAATTTAAAAAACTTGTTTCAAATTATAAAAATTAATAATTAAATAAAATTACAGGAATTGATCACAACTTGTAGATAGTTATAGAATATTAATATATAAATCATTATTTTCTTTAATGCCTAAGGTGAGCATGAACTTAACTTTTCAGGCCCACGGTGGGCCTGAAATAAAATGATTCAGGCCCACGGTTGGCCTGAAATAAATCATTTCAGGCCCACGGAGGGCCTGAAATAAAAACTTTTCAGGCCCAAGGAGGGCCTGAAAATAAACTTTCAGGCCTAAGGTGGGCCTGAAATCACTTCAATTCAGGCCCACCTTGGCCTGAAATCAAGTGATTTCAGGCGCACCGTGTGCCTCAACTGGGAACCATAAAATACTTCTGATTTAAGTTGGTGGATAATAAATTTTTAGTTGTATAGGTGTAATACGTTTATAGAACATAACTCATAAATATTGGTACTTAGTGTGCACATAAAAACCCACTGATATACCTAAAAATCTACTATTGCAAACTACTGCTATAGCATTGGTGATACAGGAAGATTAGAGGTTTGGGCACCCAAAATCTCATCTCCTATCTCAACCCTATCTACTGATATAGGTTTCTCAGAATTTCAGATGTGGGAGGTCCATCAGTGAGTTTTGCTCAAAACTCACTGATATACCTAAACCACTCCTATAGCATTGGTGATACAGCTAGATTAGAGGTTTGGGCACCCAAAATCTCATCTCCTAGCTCAACCCTATCTACTGATATAGGTTTCTCAGAATTCCAGATATGGGAGGTCCATCAATAGATTTGGTCAAAACTCACTGATATACCTAAACCACTCCTATAACAAGGGTCATACAGCAAGATTATAGGTTTGGCCACCCAAAATCTCATCTCCTATCTTAACCCTATCTACTGATATAGGTTTCTCAGAATTCCAGATGTGGGAGGTCCATCAGTGAGTTTTGGTCAAAACTCACTGATATACCTAAACCACTCCTATAGCATTAGTGATACAGCTAGATTAGATGTTTGGGCACCCAAAATCTCATCTCCTAGCTCAACCCTATCTACAGATATAGGTTTCTCAGAATTCCAGATATGGGAGGTCCATCAGTGAGTTTTGGTCAAAACTCACTGATATACCTAAACTACTCCTATAGCAATGGTCATACAGCAAGATTAGAGGTTTGGGCACCCAAAATCTCATCTCCTATCTCAACCCTATCTACTGATATAGGTTTCTCAGAATTCCAGATGTGGGAGGTCCATCAGTGAGTTTTGCTCAAAACTCACTGATATACCTAAACCACTCCTATAACTTTGGTGATATAGCTAGATTAGAGGATTGGGCACCCAAAATCTCATCTCCTAACTCAACCCTATCTACTAATATAGGTTTCTCAGAATTCCAGATATGGGAGGTCCATCAGTGAGTTTTGGTCAAAACTCACCGATGTACCTAAACCACTCCTATAGCAATGGTCATACAGCAAGATTAGAGGTTTGGTCACCCAAAATCTCATCTCATATCTCAACCCTATCTACTGATATAGGTTTCTCAAAATTCCAGATGTGGGAGGTCCATCAGTGAGTTTTGGTCAAAACTCACTGATATACCTAAACCACTCCTATAGCAAGGGTCATACAGCAAGATTAGAGGTTTGGCCACCCAAAATCTCATCTCCTATCTCAACCCTATCTACTGATATAGGTTTCTCAGAATTCCAGATGTGGGAGGTCCATCAGTGAGTTTTGCTCAAAACTCACTGATATACCTAAACCACTCCTATAGCAATGGCCATACAGCAAGATTAGAGGTTTGGCCACCCAAAATCTCATCTCCTAGCTCAACCCTATCTACTGATATAGGTTTCTCAGAATTCCAGATGTGGGAGGTCCATCAGTGAGTTTTGATCAAAACTCACTGATATACCTAAACCACTCCTATAGCATTGGTGATACAGCTAGATTAGAGGTTTGGGCACCCAAAATCTCATCTCCTAGCTCAACCTTATCTACTGATATAGGTTTCTCAGAATTCCAGATATGGGAGGTCCATCAATAAGTTTTGGTTAAAACTCACTGATATACCTAAATCACTCCTATAGCAATGGTCATACAGCAAGATTAGAGGTTTGGCCACCCAAAATCTCATCTCCTATCTCTACCCTATCTACTGATATAGGTTTCTCAGAATTCCAGATGTGGGAGGTCCATCAGTGAGTTTTGCTCAAAACTCACTGATATACCTAAACCACTCCTATAGCATTGGTGATACAGCTAGATTAGAGGTTTGGCCACCCAAAATCTCATCTCCTAGCTCAACCCTATCTACTGATATAGGTTTCTCAGAATTCCAGATGTGGGAGGTCCATCAGTGAGTTTTGCTCAAAACTCACTGATATACCTAAACCACTCCTATAGCATTGGTGATACAGCTAGATTAGAGGTTTGGGCACCCAAAATCTCATCTCCTAGCTCAACCCTATCTATTGATATAGGTTTCTCAGAATTCCAGATATGGGAGGTCCATCAGTGAGTTTTGGTCAAAACTCACTGATATACCTAAACCACTCCTATAGCAATGGTCATACAGCAAGATTAGAGGTTTGGGCACCCAAAATCTCATTTCTTATTTCAACCCTATCTACTGATATAGGTTTCTCAGAATTCCAGATGTGGGAGGTCCATCAGTGAGTTTTGCTCAAAACTCACTGATATACCTAAACCACTCCTATAGCATAGGTGATACAGCTAGATTAGAGGTTTGGCCACCCAAAATCTCATCTCCTATCTCAACCCTATCTACTTATATAGGTTTCTCAGAATTCCAGATGTGGGAGGTCCATCAGTGAGTTTTGGTCAAAACTCACTAATATACCTAAAAACCTCCTATTGTAAACTACTGCTATAGCATTGGTGATACAGGAAGATTAGAGGTTTTGGGCACCCAAAATCTCATCTCCTATCTCAACCCTATCTACTGATATAGGTTTCTCAGAATTCCAGATGTGGGAGGTCCATCAGTGAGTTTTGCTCAAAACTCACTGATATACCTAAAAACCTCCTATTGTAAACTACTGCTATAGCATTGGTGATACAGGAAGATTAGAGGTTTTGGGCACCCAAAATCTCATCTCCTATCTCAACCCTATCTACTGATATAGGTTTCTCAGAATTCCAGATGTGGGAGGTCCATCAGTGAGTTTTGCTCAAAACTCACTGATATACCTAAACCACTCCTATAGCATTTGTGATACAGCTAGATTAGAGGTTTGGGCACCCAAAATCTCATCTCCTAGCTCAACCCTATCTACTGATATAGGTTTCTCAGAATTCCAGATATGGGAGGTCCATCAGTGAGTTTTGGTCAAAACTCACTGATATACCTAAACCACTCCTATAGCAAGGGTCATACAGCAAGATTAGAAGTTTGGCCACCCAAAATCTCATCTCCTATCTCAACCCTATCTACTGATATAGGTTTCTCAGAATTCCAGATATGGGAGGTCCATCAGTGAGTTTTGCTCAAAACTCACTGATATACCTAAACCACTCCTATAGCAAAGGCCATACAGCAAGATAAGAGGTTTGGCCACCCAAAATCTCATCTCCTAGCTCAACCCTATCTACTGATATAGGGTTTTCAGAATTTATTGTCCAGAAAAAGAAAATAATTGTGTGATGTTGATTCACATCGAGTTGTTGCAATGTAGTGTAACAACTGATACGGAAAGAAAACATAACTTATTAGAGATTTGGACTAAGTTTGCACACCAGAAATAACATTTCTTTGGTTAACTCTAACTAGTGATAAATATCCAAGTATTGAAGGTCCATCAGTGGGTTTCTGATACATAATTTGAAAATATGACTCAATGGTCTGAAATTGAAATTTGGTATGCATTCTGAATTTACTTAGTAAGATGGATTATCTCTACCATAAATTTAAAAAACTTGTTTCAAATTTTAAAAATTAATAATTATATAAAATTATAGGATTTGGTCACATCTTGTAGATAAATATAGAATATTATTCTATAAATCATTATTTTATTTAATGCCCAAGGTGAAAATGAACTTAACTGATTTCAGGCCCACGGTGGGCCTGAAATAAAATGATTTCAGGCCCACGCTAGGCCTGAAATTAAAACATTTCAGGCCCAAGGCGGGCCTGAAATCACTTCAATTCAGGCCCAGTGTGGGCCTGAATAGCTCCATTTCAGAATAGGGATTTCAATCTCATCTCCTATCTCAATCCTGTCTACTGATATAGGGATTTCAGAATTTCAGATATGGGAGGTCCATCAGTGAGTTTTGCTCAAAACTCACTGATACACCTAAACTACTACTAAGTAATGGTGATACAGCAAGATTAGAGGTTCGGACACCAAAAATTTCATCTCCTAGCTCAACCCTGTCTACTGATATAGGGATTTCAGAATTTCAGATATGGTAGGTCCATCAGTGAGTTTTGCTCATAACTCACTGATATACCTAAACTACTGCTATAGCAATGGTGATACATCAAGATTAGAGGTTCGGACCCCAAAAATATCATCTCCTAGCTCAACCCTGTCTACTGATATAGGGATTTCAGAATTTCAGATATGGTAGGTCCATCAGTGAGTTTTGTTCAAAACTCACTAATACACCTAAACTACTGCTATATCAATGGTGATACATCAAGATTAGAGGTTCGGACCCCAAAAATATCATCTCCTAGCTCAACCCTGTCTACTGATATAGGGATTTCAGAATTTCAGATATGGTAGGTCCATCAGTGAGTTTTGTTCAAAACTCACTGATACACCTAAACTACTGCTATATCAATGGTGATACATCAAGATTAGAGGTTCGGACCCCAAAAATATCATCTCCTAGCTCAACCCTCTCTACTGATATAGGGTTTTCATAATTCCATATATGGTTGAGCTAGGATCAACCATTTTATTTCAGGCCCACCGTGGCCTGAATCATTTTATTTCAGGCCGACGGTGGGCCTGAAACATTTGATTCAGGCCCACGGTGGGCCTGAAATCATTTTATTTCAGGTCTACCGTGGGCCTGAAATCATTTTATTTCAGACCCACCTTGGGCCTGAATAACTATTATTTCAGGCCCAGCGTCGTTCATCTATATGTGAATTTTAGAGCCTTAAAAATTAAATATAAATACATTTGAAATATATTTAACCTAATTTAAATCAGAAATATATTTGAAATATAACAAAGTAAATTGCACATAATAAATCAGAAATATATTTGAAATATAACAAAGTTAGTTTGATTTTTATAAATAAAAATAGATATAACCTAAGTTATATTTATAATACAAATAAAGAAAAAAGGGCCGCCTAGGGCCTGAAATCCTTTTATATCAGGCCCAGCAGTCACTCAGCTTTATAGCGTCCCTTAGAGCCTAGTGCTCACCAATTGTCTTCTAGCTCTAGATTTGTTGCGATTTCAAGGTAGCGTGCTTGTTTTCATTGGAGTAGTTGTGGGCGACATCCTCGTCATCGCACTAGTCGAAATGTATGTACCCTAATTTGTAGTTTGTGATTTCAGTTCTTGCCTTTCACCTAGGGTTATTGATTGTTTTCAGTAATAGACTGAATTTGAGGAGGCTCGTTTTATGAACGAATTCTAAGTGTCATTGTTTGTTTGTGTTAAATAATTGTTTGTTTGATGGTTGCTAAGTTCGGTATGGGTCAAAAAAGATCATCTTCAAAGAAAACTGCTCCCACCAAATCTAAGAAACAGCAAGTCCCTGGGGGAAGTCATGGGAAAAAACAGCTGCCACAACAAAAAATCAAATTGCCTACCGAGTATACAAGTTTTGCCAACAGAGGTCGAAGTAAACGAATGAACTGGAAAAGTAGCCTTTGCCATTTCAAAAATTTTATTGAATCTGTTCCACCCACACCAGCACAAAAACAATTGTTTCGAGAAACACCCTTTTCTTGGGTCCTCGACCTTCCTACTAGTTCTTGTGTAAGACCCCAGGTTCAGAACATGTTTGATAATTGGGATGAAGAAGAACAGAGCTTTGTATTCCATGGGAAAAAACTCAATTTCACAATGGTTGATATATCAGTTATTCTAGGGCTACCTGACCATGGAGAGATAGTCAAACTTGATTTGAATGAGGCCTCCAGCCCACTGTACAAGGAGTATTTTGAAGATTCCAGTTGTTCTGCATGGCATTTGGAGAAACTGCTAATAAAGTCTACATCCAATGACAAGCTGTACTGTCAGTTGTATATACTCTATTTTTTTTGTACAGTGCTATTTTGTGGTAGTAGCAGCATACTTGCCATTCCTGCCCTGTCACTTATTGATTGCGTAGATGATTTTGACAATCTACCAAATTACAATTGGTGCAATGCCATGTACAATTTCATGACTCCTCAGTTGGGAGCCATTGGAAAGAAGGTGACATTGAGGCATAGACCACATGTTGGTGATTCAACCCAACCGGCCAAGGCTCCCTTGCTTAAGGGATTTCCAAATATTTAGGCTGTAAGTGAGAGCACATATACCTGCTAATATAATTTCATGATGGATATTATTTACTGATTATAATGATGTTGCAGGTATAGGTTAATGAACATATTAGTATTGATGCTCCTGAACATCCTCATAGATTGCCAAGAATACTTCGCTGGACTTGGCCTAAAGCCCATGTTGACACTATCAAGAGGATGATAGACCGTGTGGCCCCAAATTTAATTATTGTTGATTTAATTCCGTTTGATATAGAGCATGATTTGGTACCTGACTACTCTCCTCCAACTCAACCACTTGAGGTAGAATGTGAGGTATTACAGCAGGCACCAGAAGGAAGTCAGGCAGCACAAGGAAGCCTACAACCCTTATAAATGGAAGCCTGCAATATATGTATAGAAAAACAAGAACAAATTGAAACCTTACAGCAACAATTAAATATAGCAATTAAAAGTTTGGAGGAAGCCAAAAGTGAGACGGCATCAGCCATCAGTGCCAAGGATCAAATTATTGCTCACAAAGAAACAATAATTGCAGAGAAGGAGTCCCAACTGAAACAAAAAGATGACATCATTGTTGAAAAGGATAAAATAATTGGTGACAAAGATTTGCAGCTTAAACAACAAGAGGAGCAAAATGATAAAAGGATAGCTGTAAGAGAGGCTATCATACTTCAATCTAACAAAAAAATCAAACAACTGCATGACTAATTGCAAAGCAAAGGGTCGGATGAAGGTGAGCCACTTGCCAAAAAAAGGAAAATAACTCAGGTCAGACAAACCTATAAGGCCAAAGGCAAGGGCAAACAAGTTGTTCAAGAGAAGGATGAGGAGGAAGATGAAGATGAAGATGACGAGCCTCCTGCCCCATCAATCTCAGATACTACAACGCAAACAACAAAATCTGCGACCTCCACCCAAACTAACATATCTGAACATCACGCAGCTAAAGCTAAAGAATTTCAAAAGATGAAAAGCAAAATCGTGAAGAATTCCAAGGCATTCTTTAAGAAGACTAAAGATGCAGAGATTGCTGAAACATTATTAAAGCTTAGTAAATTAAAGTGAGTTAGTTGCTATTGCGTTTGGAAAAATATTGTAAAACATTGATGATTATTGACATTCATTAATAAAATTTAATCATTCACATTGTTATAAAGTTGCTTATCTTATTTGCATGTAGGTATGAGTTGAATCCAGTATGGTCCAATGGGACCTTTACATTAGATATGCTATCTTTTTTGACAATATTTGATTGGAATGACTACACCACCGGGGATTGCATCAATACATACTGGACTATTCTTGGAAATAAAGCAAAAGCGTGTAACTCACCATACCAGCCCTCCATATTCTGTGGGGTGGGGTTTGATGTAAGTCAATTAGCTACTAAATCATTATTGTTTTTTTTCTATGATTTAGTCCACTGACACTTCCTTTTTAATAACTATAGGAACTTTTTGAGGTGATTCACGCTCAGGCTTTTGAACAAACTATTGCTACTGATACGGATAAGCCAATTAGATATATCATCTGTCCTCTAAATAATGCAGATGATCATTGGCATCTAATGGTTATTGACCTCGTGGAAGGTAGTATCCATCATTATAATTCTCTCGGCGCCACAGAAGGGTACACTGCCAAATTTGAAAAAACTGTAAGTTTTCTATTTCGTAGATATAACTCAAAAAAAAGTTTCATACCAATATAATTGTTACTAATGTCATATCTGTGTAGGTGACATTTTTCAAAAATTTGAACTGGTCTTATTACAAGATATGGAATAAAGGATTGCCTTCCATATCTGGGACAGAGTTCAATAAAATTGTTGTAGAAGGACCCACCCAAAGCAGATCGTAAGAGGATGTTTATTTTTATTAAAAATAACAATGCATTTCATGGTTGGATGTCTCCAATGACAACAATGTCAATATTGATTTTTCAGGTCGGATTGTGCATTTTTCATGATGCGGTATGCAGAAAGTCTAGTTTTTCAAAGACCTACAGATTTTACCCAAAAGCACATGAAATACTATCGATTTCAGGTGGGCTATAAAATAATGAGAGACAAGTGCTGGAAGATTTAGCTAAATCTGTAAATAGTATTTTTGTTGATACTATGTATATGTAATTGTCATCACAAACATTGTATATTTGTAATTATATAATCCATGTACTCCTTTTCAAATCAATGAAACTTTGCTTCGGATCATTGTTTTTGTCTCATATATGATCTGTAATATGTAATTGTTGTGGAACTCATCAGTAATATTGAACCTTGCTTTTGCTAGAATCTTTTTAATTCAGGACCACAGTGGGCCTGAAACAAAAGGATTTTAGGGAACCCACCCAGGGCCTGAAACAAAATGATTCAGTTGTATAATGTAAGTTTAATGACAAACAATATATGTTTGTAGTTATAATGTATGTAAACCATTTTCATACTCCAATGGAGCATTGCTTTCGATCCTTGTTATTGTGTAATCTCTAATCTATAATCTGTCCTCTTGTCGATACTATAAGTAATATTGAACCTTACTTTTCTTCTATCCTAATTTTAAATCACAGCCCACGTTGGGCCTGAAATGAGATTATTTCAGGCCCACGCTAGGCCTGAAATAATATCATTTCAGGCCCAGCCTGGGCCTGAAATAATCTCATTTCAGGCCCACGCTGGGCCTGAAATAATATCATTTCAGGCCCAGCGTGGGCCTGAAGTGAGATTATTTCAGGCCCACGCTGGGCCTGAAATGATATTATTCAGGCCCAGCGTGGGCCTGAAATAATTTCATTATTGGGCCTGACACAATAATCTCATTTCAGATTTCAAATAATTCAATATTATAATGATTAAATATTTTATATAAATATACATGTTGTCAAATTATTTTTAATATAAAACAAAAAGGAGAGTACCTACATAGACATTACACCACAATTTAATTCCATCCACATCATTACCTCATATTTTCAGAAGTTGGCACAGCAGTAGTTTTGTTTCATGGACCTATTATATTTTGATTTCTCAAAACTCATTACCAGTAGTTAGAGTTTAGATAGCTAGGAGATGAAATTTTTTGTCTCCAAATATAGTCCTAATGATTATCAATTACGTGTTAATACAGTATCTATCAGTTGGCACAGAACAATGAATCAACATAGCAAACAAACAGAGGGTCTCAAATGACAGATATTCACAAACCATAGGACTTCAGGACTACAAGACCTGAAATAACATTATTGTGGCACCCAAAATCCGAAAACTTCACAACTACTCAATTCTGCATACATAAATTTACACAAGAAGAAATGTATCATAATATTGAAATACTTCTTCAAGTCACAACATTAACAACAACTAGTTTTTTGACAATACTATAACTATACAATATACAAAATATATACATTCAGTTATCCTCCATACAAAACATACACTTCAATCAGAATATTGGGTCACTACATATACCAATAAACTCAAGACCTTGGGGCTGGCGGCATTCTACATGTCCTTTTATTATGACCAAGTTGTTTGCACCGGCTGCATTTTAGTTTGACCTTGCCATTGTGTCTGGACTCTATCCGTGCCTTCTTTCGTCTACCAGGCTGCACAAGGCTACGGGGACATAGAACTGTAATGTCGTTTACTCCAATAGGCCAAAATTGCTTGCTTCTACAAGGGAAAATACGATCCATGTAAACCCACTTCCAAGTTTCAGAATAAAAATAATGCTCACAATATGGGAGCGTATCCATGTTCCTGTGAATAATTACGGCAATAGCATGTGAGCAAAGAAGTCCTGAAATTTGAAACTCCCCACAATGACAAAACTTTTTTTCCAAATCAACAATGTATGAAGTGTCCCATGTTTCTACTTCCATTTCTGATTGAGAGTAAGGGTGAACCTTATAAGCTCTTGCTTTCTCTCTCCTTGAATCTATTTCTTTTGTAGCATAAGGTGTCAAAGCAACATGCCATTTGGAGACTTCCTCTCTACGGTTATAGAACCATTGAGCAACTTTTCTTCTTGTATTATCAATTAACTTGTTCATGGGAAGCTCACGTGTAGACTTGAACAAAGCATTTAAGCTCTCCACACAATTTGTGGTAAGCATTCTGTACCTTCTCCCTGGAAAGTGTGCATTTGCCCACCTTTTAGGGTCAATGTTGTGAAGCCACTTATGGGCAACTGGATGTTTTTCAAGCATTGTCTGCATTATCATATCATATTGGAGTGTTGTGTTGGCTCGTGCTGCTGCCCAAAACAAACCTACAGCAGCTCTGCTTCCAGTATCAATTACCATATTACAACACATGTGGTGGCAACAAAAGGCATGATGCGCGTTTGGGTAGACTTTTCTAACTGCTAATATAATGCCCCGATGTCTATCTGATACTATGGTGATTGAGTGATCATCGACACCAAAGAACCTCTTTGTATGCTCCAAAAACCACTCTCATGCAGACCCACATTCAACTTCAGCTATTGCGAAGGCAACTGGAAGAACATTGTCATTACCATCAATCGCCATTGCAATCAACATTACTCCCGGATACTTTCCTCTTAGGTGTGTGGCATCAATTCCGATAAGTCTACGCAAATAAGACCTGAACACCCTTCGGCAAGCACCAAAAGCCCAAAAACACCGCTGAAACTGATTGTGACCATTCCTGCATAGTGCCACATATGTTTCAGGATCTCTAGCTCTTAACTCACGCAGATATTGTGGAAGATCTCTATAAGCCTCATCATAATCTCCAACAACCTTTTTCAATGCTTTCTCCCTAGCTATGTATGCTTTTCTTTATGATATGGTCACTCCAAATCTAGCTTTAATATCTGATATAATCATACTTGGTTTGTATTGTTCATTATGAAGAAATTGCTCTTCAACAAAAGAAGCAATAAATGATGAAGAGCATGCATGATGATCAGCACTTTCCCTAACAGTTCCACATTGGTGTTCCTTTATATATTTTGTAACAGTGAACTCTACTTCCCCCCTTGCTACTACTCTCCATGTACATGGTTGGTTGAAGCACACTGCTTTAACTCTATTTTTTCGGGTGTCACCTGGGTTATATCTCATATGCTTAACCATGGCATGTTTGACAAGTGCATTCTTGAATTCTTCTCTAGATGAAAATATCTGCTCCACAAAAAATTCATGCTCATCTCTTGCCTCTAGCTCTCCAATTGGCCCAGCAAGCAATCAAGAATTTAAAATATAAGGATCTTTAGCTAATGGAAACTTCTCCTCTAAGTCACTGTACTCATCTGGGGAGAATTCATATTCCTCAATCTGCATATCATCGGCTTGGAATTCTAGTACACTTGTAATGGGTTCTAATTCATCTGCATTCCGGCTTTCAATTCCTTCCTCCCCACTCCAGGTTGCCTCAAATAATTCAACAACTCTTGTAGAAGAATTCAAACCCTCACCTTCTATATTAGTTGCTTCTTCATTTAGATCAATTGTCAAATTCCTTGTAATTTCTGATCCATTCCCCGTGACAGTATTATCATCAAGTGTATTCCATATTTCGGATAAAATTTCGTCAACAACATTATCATCCCTGAAAAATAAATTGCAATTATATTTTCCAAACTTTGAAAATCATAATCAAGGACCTAGGAAGGCCTAAAGGCCTGAAATATTTTGATTTCAGGCCCTCTGAGGGCCTGAAATCTTTTCATTTCAGGCCCTCACAGGGCCTGAAATAAAAATATTTCAGGCCCTCAGAGGGCCTGAAATCATAGTTCAGGTCTTCACAGGGCCCTGTGAGGGCCTAAAATGAAAAGATTTCAGGCCCTACGAGGGCCTGAACTCTTTTGATTTCAGGCCCTCACAGGGCCTGAAATCATATTATTTCAGACCCTTGGAGGGCCTGAAATCTTTTTATTTCAGGCCCTCACAGGGCCTGAAATCAGTATATTTCAGTCCCTCGGAGGGTCTGACTTATATTGATTCAGGCCCTCCCAACCCTCAAATCCAATGAATTCAACCCCTGTAAGGGCCTGAAATCTTTTTATTTCAAGCCCTGGGAGGACCTGAATTCCTTTTATTTCAGGCCCTCTCAGTGCCTGAAAACAACATATTTCAGTCCCTCCTATGGACTGAACTCCTTTAATTTCTGGCCCTTCTAGGGTCTGATATGGTAATATATCACCCCTAGGTCGAATTCAAGCATTTATTTATCTTAAGTTTAACAAATTTCAGAGAGCCCTTATTATGTAATGCATATCACTCTTAGACTCCTCCAAACATAAAAATTGTAGCAAGAGTTGATAAGTATAAAACTAGCTCTGATACCATATCAAAGATATCAATCATACGTACATTACTATTTGTATTTGTTACCAATCTGTTGATTGCTTTTTCTCCTTCAACACCTATCTCCCTCAGCTGCCTTGATGAATTGAGTTGTGCAAGGTCGAATAAGATCGACTTGTGGAAGGTAGTAATATATATAGGCTGAGAAAATTTCCACTACCTGGCCATCCGAACCACAAATTATTATTTTACTGCAAAAGTGGTTCGGATGTCTCAAAATTGTCAACGAAAAAGGCATTTTGTGGCGCCAAGGGTATAATAGGAAGTTCACTTAAACGGCTGCGTCCTTTGGTAAAATAGAAACCATGATGCGCCCTTTGGTAATTTCGGATTATTGCGTACGCTCTTTAGTAAATTGCCGTAACAACAATAAACCTCATTGAAGTCTGACCTAAAGAAAAAAGTCGACTCATCGATATCCAACCGGCCAAAAACTAATCCTCCTTTGATCACGGACTAAGCGAATGCTATCATGGCAGATATGTTTTGGTCCATGCACTGGGTAACACTTTGGTCCCGCAGAGATGACAGAAGACACTGCCTAATACGAATTCAAAGAGTACGAAAATAAAACTAGATAGAAATTCCAGTTTGTTTTGTCTCTTTCTTTGGCCAGGCGAATAATAAATTGAAGTGGGAAGAGGAAGCAGCACTCCGCTGCCACTACAAATTCTTCGACGAGACAAACGAAGCTCACGGGCACAAAATCGCAATGCCTTCACAGATTCTGCCATTACCAAACAAAGGCACTGCCCACCTAATCTCAACACTGGACCGACCTTCATCCCAACGGCTCCCTGCAGCAACATGCCATCACTTCTCTTCGTCGGATTCTAAAAATAATTAACGAAGTTGAATAACGTCGAATATCGGATGATCGATTCAACCACACAAAAGTTTTCTATCGGTCATCAGAATAAATCGAAAAATGCTCGCAGCAGACGGTTCAGAAGTCCAGCATCTCAGGAATCACATCCCATTTAAAAGAAAAATTCATACAAAATATGTCATAGGAATCAAATTGCAAACTCTATTCATTGAATTCTAATTTCACAAGAGAAAGGAAAGTATATATTAATAAGATGGGTTGTTGCGGCAGTGTTGCATAGTGTTTGAGGTGTTAAAATACGATTCGCTCGTCTTCAATATCCCCGTCAACCAATCTCGTGTTGTATAGTGTGTGAGCAACTGAGTTATGTCCGATCGATGTTCACGTTCAGTTAATGAAAAGATTATAAATTTATTATAATAAAATACAAATTAATTTGTGAGTGTATATTTTTAAGAAAAAATTTCTTTGATCCCTTGATATTATGAATTGACCTCATTATTTATCTGTCTATCTATCTAACCTAAAGATAAATTATAAAAAAACATCTTGACCGAATATAATCATCGTTGATTATAATTCAACAACGGAGTAATGAAGAGACACAATTTCTTTTTACTCACACACTGTCTATTTTTCATTTTTTACCTATATAGTTTAAAATATTATAGTTTGACATTCATAATTTATAAAATAAAATTAAAACCCCTATGGCCAAAAATTAAAACAGTTTGTTTGAAAAATGTTGAGAGTTTAAAAAAGTTAGTTAAGTATCAGAGTTATTTTGATAATTTATTAGGTAAATAATTAATTATAATAAAGGTAACATATTTTTCCTTTTGACTATTTCATAATTATTTTTCCTTTTGATTATTGCATCTTTTGTAGTTAGATCTTCTAATAATACATCAGATCTAAATTTTGATTTTCAATTGTGATATTTTATTAAAATTTTTTTAATAGATAACGGATTTGAGAGTGTGACTGTTAGCTGTGGGGCTGGGATTACTTGATTAATTAATTTTTTAATGTAGATTTGTGGAGCTCACTCTCGTCGCTTTAGCCTGCTAGATTCTGCCATCGACCCAAGATTTTGGACCAATCCAGTTCCTGGAATTCGAGCAGTTGCCATCAACATGAGTAATCTTTATGTCCACACGTGGAAACGGTTCTGAAACTGATTTGAATCTCGCAGGGAAGCAACGATTAGCGATGTTAATGCTGAACCCAATTGCACATTGACGACGCCTATCGACGTTCGCAGTAGTGCAATGCCTCCTCCCTCATTGATTGATGGATACACGACCACCCAAGTGGTGCAGGCTTTTGAGTCCAAACATTCAGAACGTTGGAGAGAGAATCTTGCAGTGAAAGCGAGTGGTCATACACGCCAGCATCAACCAACGAGACGAACCTCACTGCTGAGAGAGAAAGAGGGTCGGACAACTTCCCCCTCTCTTTCCCGTTCCTCTTTTTTAATTCCATCATCTTCTCCTTGCTCTGCTTTGGCTGATATTTTTGCCTGTGGCTCGCTTTGCTGTTGGAAGCAGCGGCTTCACAGGCAGAAGAAACGAATATAAAAAGAGAGATTCACACTCTTTAGGAAAGTAAAAGAGAAAAAGCAGAAAGGGCTTTCTTTGGATGCTCGTTTTTCTTTCCGCTTCTCTTTTCCCCCCTTTTAGTTGCTCCGTTAGGCTTTCTGAACTGGCGCTCTCAACGCTCTCTTCTTCTGTCTTCTCCAATTGGGTTTTAGGTGAAGGAAGTGGATAAGAGGACTCAAGATTGAGTTTTGGTTGGGGATTCCAGTTCTATTGTTCGAGGAATGAGTTTGGGGGTTTGAGGGTTTGATAAATGAAGGGCCTTTGGGGGGTGTCGCTGTTGGTGCTCGCTTTGTGGCGTCTGTGGGCGGGAGGTCTTGGTCAAGAGGATGCGGCCGTCTACATTGTCACCATGAAGCAGCTGCCCGCAGCTCATTACTACGATCAGGCGAGGAGGTTCGGGAGCAGTGCAGTAGGTGCCAGAAACTCGGGAGCATTCGCTACCCTCAACAAACCAATGTCAGTGCTTTTTCTTCAGTTTCGTTTTTACTTTGCTTATCGGTTCCATCTTTCTACTCTTTTTCAAGCCACGAAGGCATTAGCTTCTAATTGAACATGTGGGATGCGCAGAGTTAATTCTTGAAAATGACCGTACTTTTAACCTATGTCCTAGCTCCAGGAATGCATCGAGAACAGATACAAGTTACAGCTCATATCTCATTCGCCTCCAGGATTCGCTGCTAAGGAGGGCATTGAGAGGGGAGAAATATTTGAAGCTGTATAGCTATCATTACCTGATGAATGGCTTTGCTGTGCTTATTACCCCTCAACAGGTAATACATTGTATTGCTGTAAATGACTACTGCAATAACAAGTCATGTGTTCATTGAATCCATGCAAGGCCATAGTAATATTCAACACTTCTATATCACTTTCACTCGCATGTTTAAAGGTTTTCTTTGATTGCCATCTACCTCCCGTGCCTATAATTGATTCCACTTGTCCAACTACAAAATTTATGATTGCCTTTAACACCATTATCATCTCAAGCCCTTTTTTTCCATTTATGTTCTATCTGAGGTGCATCTAATTGCTCCAAAATAGCTTATCTTTTTCTAGTAACACTTCACATTCATTTAATTATCATCTCTGCTATACTAACTTCTCATATGTGCTATTACCTAATTGTCCAGATACAAACTATTGTCAACACAACATTTACTTTTCTATCAATTATTTTATTTTAATTAGATAATTTATGGTGGTTTGGAGAACAATTTTGTGAGATAATTTCAGAAAACTACACTCTCTGAGCCTTGTTGTTTTTGCAAGAACTTGAATTCTGACGTTGTAAAGGAACAATTAATTTCTGTTCAACATTTATATCCAATTTATTCAGGGATGCAAGCTCAAGGTTTATTGAATGAAAGTGTGCAGTATCCCACTATTGCTTTTCTGACAAAGGAACAATAGCAAGGGAGCTTTGTTGTATTTTTACTAGTTATGTAATGGTGGTTGTTCTTTATAAAATTTCTTGTCTTGTTTATTCCTATCTTAGAACCAATCATAGTTGTTTTGGTGCATTCAACTGCTCAATTTGTATTATGAATTGTTTGACCTTGAAGGCAGTCAAGCTTTCTAGGAGGCATGAGGTGGCAAACTTAGTATTGGACTTTTCAGTTAGGACTGCAACTACACACACTCCTCAATTTCTAGGTCTGCCTCAAGGAGCTTGGGTTCAAGAAGGTGGACCAGAATCAGCGGGGGAAGGAATTGTAATCGGGTTTATTGACACAGGAATTGATCCAACGCATCCAAGCTTCTCTGACTCTCTTTCTATCAATCAATATCCTGTACCAGCTCATTTTTCTGGTGTTTGTGAAGTCACAAGGGATTTTCCATCTGGATCATGTAATCGAAAGCTTGTCGGTGCCCGCCATTTTGCAGCATCTGCTATTATTAGGGGCATTTTCAACGTGACACAGGACTATGCTTCACCTTTTGATGGTGATGGGCATGGAACGTAAGTACTTTTCAAGAACAGCTTCCATTCAATGATTTGTTCTATTCAATCTCTTCTGGTGCCTTAGGCATAGACACTTCCCTGAAATTTCTTACATTTTGTACACTGTGACACATACTACTTTCTTTCATTTTAAGTTGGTTCAGCTGAAAATACTTATTGTTTTTGTCAATCAACAGAAATGAAATTAATGCTAGCTTAATATTTCCATCTGTACGTGCATTTAATAAGTCGAAGCACTTTTTCAATTTTCTGTAGCTTAATGCATTGTTGGCCTTTATACTAAATCAGTTTAAGAGTTCTGTCAATGGTAGATCTCCCCTGTGGAGGCATCAGGTTAGTATAGATGTTCCTAACATACATAACCTGATGTTGGATCAAAGTATTAGGCTTTCAAATAGAGTATACGTTTCAAATTAAACAGAAAATATCCACAAAGAAATATGTAGATTTACATCGTTTGGCCATGTTCATGACATGCCAAATGCCCCTTCAAGAAAAATGAAAATGAAAATTATAGAAAGGTTATATTACTTTTCCTTCTACTAAACCCAAGAGACAAACAAAGAGATTCTCTACAAACTTTGATAAGAATAGCAAAGACTTCACACTTTGAAATTATGTAGACAGAGATAAACTATCTCCATTTAGGAAGGCTAGACAGCAACACTACAAATCAATAGAACCATATGATCCATAGATTCAGAGACAAATAATAAAGAGGTGTCTTCATTGCTTTTGTTTTTCAAGTTTTTATTTTTATTTATGCAATATTTTCTCTATGCATACAGACATACTGCTTCTATTGCTGCTGGCAACCATGGAGTTCCTGTAATTGTGTCTGGACATCATTTTGGAAATGCCAGTGGGATGGCTCCTCGTGCACAGTAAGTCAAACCTATTGAAGTGTTAATCTTTTGTAATGCCTTTCTACTTATGATTGTCTTGGGTGATTAAATTTTCTTCAGCATTGCTGTTTATAAAGCTCTCTACAAAAGCTTTGGCGGTTTTGCAGCTGATGTTGTCGCTGCAATTGACCAGGTAAAATGCATCAGTTATTCCACTTCCAAATCAAATGACGTAACTTCTTCCTATTTTATTTTACCGAGTATTCATGTAACCGCAGACCTTTTTCTGTCATCTGATTATATATATTTCTGTTACTTGATTGTGATCAAAATGAAGTTAACAAGGAATTAGATACTTGAGTATCTTTGAAATAGCTATAAATTACATCAAAGCTATTTAATTTATTTTGTATGTATGTAACCGGCCTCTTTTTGTCACCTAATTAGATATACTTTTGTGACTTGGATGCTATCAAACTGAAGTTGATAAAGAATAGATTGAATTTGAGCTCCACAAGTTAGAAACTTGAGTATCTTTTTGACAATGTGAACTCTGAACTTTATACAAGAAAGACAATAATGAAATTTCCTAGAATGATGTGGAGGTAGGCCATCTCTTTTTGTCTTTATGCTATCTCATGGCGGCAAAAGGCGATTCGCTTGCTCCCAACGCCCCCGCCAACCCGTCCCAGGACCAAAACGGAGGAGGTAAATCACGGAGGCTACTAGCTCGGATGCTATGACTAGTGCGTGAGAAGAGCGGACACACTGACTTTGTCAGGTTTTGAGCCCCAGATCTCATGGTGACAACACCCATGCACTAACCATCAGTCCATCCTATGGGGACATCTTATGCTATCTCCTGCATCTATTGAAGATGGGAATTTCTTTCTTTTATTTGTAATGAAGATAAGATTTTTTTTTCCTTAACACAAAACCTCAAAGTGCTCAATAATTTTGTTAGCTTGAACTTCATTATACGACATGATTTGCAGAATTAAATATTTTTCTTCTGATGTATCTGTCATCTCATCTTATTTTGGTGGATTCTGGCATAAGTAAAGTTAATGAAATATTAGCATTTGTGGAGCATGGGTGTTCGGGCCATAACTGAGAAATGTCTCCTAGTTATTTGTACCTATAATTCATTGCATAAACAGCAATTTGTTATATAGTAATTTGTGTGACATGCAACTTCAGGCAGCTCAAGATGGTGTTGACATCATAAGTTTATCAATCACGCCAAACAGGCGTCCTTTTGGGCTAGCGACCTTTTTCAATCCTATAGATATGTCATTACTCTCAGCTGTAAAAGCTGGAATATTTGTTGTGCAAGCAGCAGGGAACACCGGACCTTCACCTAAGAGTGTATCTTCCTTTAGTCCTTGGATATTTACTGTGGGTGCTTCAGCTCATGATAGAGTATATAATAACTGTCTAGTGCTTGGAAACAATCTAACAATCTCAGGAGTTGGACTTGCTCGTAAGTATTATTTTTTTCTTCCTTACATTGACTTAAATTTACTTGGATTTTTTTTTTTCTGTTTTTTACGGACACAAAATTGACCATCACTATCATTGTTTGCATATTATAGCTAGAACAGAAAGTGGTTCAATGTACCCTCTTATCACTGCTATTCATGCTCTGAGAAATGGCACAACCGAAGTGAGCGAGTTCTTGGGAGAATGCCAAGATTCTAGTTATATGAATGAAGATCTTACTGATGGCAAAATATTAATCTGCAGTTATTCTATCAGATTTGTTCTGGGCCTATCCTCTATAAAACAAGCCCTGGAGACTGCAAAGAATGTTAGTGCAGTCGGAGTAATATTCTACATGGATCCCTTCATTACTGGGTTTCATCTTAACCCAACTCCTATGAATATGCCTGGTGTGATAATATCCTCTACGGATGATTCCAAGGTATCAGCACAAGGAATATTGAGTTTATACTTCTTGATACGTAGCATTTTCACTTTTTTATTATGTGACTGTATATCTAAACACTAACCTCCATACCATTTTATGTTTCTAAACATTCTGTATTGTCAGAAAACCAGAGATTCGTAGCTCTAATTTACTAACATCTTTCTTATCATGTGTTTGTTCCTAGTTTTGATGATTATTTATTTGTATTTTGCTGTCCAGATATTTTTAGATTACTATAATAGCTCTTTAGTAAGAGATGAAACCTCCAAAGACATTATAAAGTTTGGCGGCACAGCGAACATATTAGGAGGTCTTAAAGCTAACTACAGCATCTCTGCCCCAAAAGTGATGTACTATTCTGCCAGAGGACCAGATCCAGAAGACACCTCACTAACTGATGCTGATATCATGAAACCTAATCTCATAGCTCCTGGCAATTTAATATGGGGTGCTTGGAGCTCATTAGGAACTGATTCTGCTGACTTTCAAGGTATTTACTGTTTGACAAAGCGTATGGTAGTTAGCACAATTATATTAGGATATGATGTTTGAATTGGTAGTCGTCGATAGGATAAGGACAATAGATGTTCATGAATCCAATACTAAGGATTAAGTGGCTTCTGATTTGAGCTTTCCTCATTAACTTAAAAACACTCAGGTGAAAGTTTTGCAATGATATCTGGTACGAGTATGGCGGCTCCACACATTGCAGGACTTGCTGCTCTTATCAAGCAGAAATTTCCAAGTGCTAGTCCTGCAGCTGTTGCATCCTCACTCTCCACGACGGCTACACTCTACGAGAGGGAAGGGGGCCCCATAATGGCACAACGAGTTTACAGAAATCCAGATTCCAGTGAGTTACCGGCGACACCCTTTGACATGGGCAGTGGCTTTGTTAATGCAACAGCTGCTCTAGACCCAGGACTCATCTTTGATACAGGTCAGTGGTAATCCATAAATTTCTGAAACAAATAATCTTTCAATGATCTGTTAAACTTTTACTGCAATTGCAAGTAGAATTTAGCAAGAGATTTTAGTGGATACCGACTTGTATTCAGGTTATGATGACTTCATGTCCTTTCTCTGTGGCATCAATGGATCTAGTCCTGTAATACTGAACTACACAGGCCATGCTTGCGGGGTTTCCAGCATGACAGGCTCAGACCTGAACTTGCCGTCGATCACAGTTTCGTTTCTCAATGGATCCAGAGTCATAGCGAGGACGGTTACTAACATAGCAAATGATGAGTATTATACTGTCAGTTGGAGTGCTCCTTATGGAGTTTCCTTTTCAGTCACACCAACACAGTTTTTTATTGCAAGTGGGCAGCAACAGAGCTTAATTCTTGTGCTAAATGCCACTACAAATAGCACCTATGCGAGTTTTGGAAGAATTGGGCTCTATGGCAACCAAGGCCACAAGGCCATCATTCCTTTGTCTGTCATCTCAAAGGTAACACAAACCACCACCTAAACAAAAGGAAATGCTGACAATTTTGCTTAACCTGGCAGATGTAGTTGACTTGTTTGTTTATTCATTTTGTTGTACTTTGAACTACCTTTCTGTAATTAGAATGGAGTGACTAATAATTGAAAGTGTATATTAGGCCTACGTATCTGGTTTAACAAAGCTGATGGCTGTAATATTTATACAAGATTTTATTCTATTTAATACATTATCTGCTGAGTTGTAAGGCTTTGGCATCCTTAAAAAGTTGATGATGATGTTTTTTACAAGAGCTGTAATCTTCTACAAGATTAGCAGATCTAGTGGATCACACTTGTATCATAAGCGAATTGATTAACCTGCAGCCCTCATGCCTGACAACACAATTGTCAACTATTAGAGATTGTAGCTCCCTGCAGCTATTGATCAGATCCAGTAAATGGTCCCTTGCCAAATAAGATTTGCTGAGGGTGAGGTGTTTGATCCCTGGAAGATGGTTAACGATTGCCGTGGTGTCTTTTTTCTTGATCGAACCTGCAATTCTGAGACTACAAAACCATTTGCTGCTGAGGCTGATCTGAGTGACCATCTTGACGAAGGAAGAAGAAGGTTTCGGCTCCATTTGGAGCTGCTCCGGTCCCTTCCACTTCTCTACAAGCTCTGGCATGTGAGACTCACCTGCCAAGGACAGATTGGGCAAGGCCACTGCTCTCAGACTCGGACAGCTGCAAATTATGCAACTGTGTTACATTCAAACACAAAGATGGCGCATTTCAAATGATCACTAAACTGATTGGAAGCAAAATACAAGTCCTTCAAGGAAGTTCCAAAAACATCATGTTACGAGATTAGAACGAAAAAACAGCAACAAGAATAATAGAGAATACATCAGATTTACATAGAAAACTCTTGAAAGGGAAAAACCACAGGCAGAGGAGGAAAATTCACTAAGAACGACGGAATACAAAGTCGACAACTCTTAAATTATAATAAAGTAAAGAGAAGTAGAGAAAAAGAGAGGTAGAGAAAAGAAAGAAGAGATACCCAAATAACTTTCTTGATTGATTGATACAACTTGTCTATGAGATACACAATTTATAGGGACCTTAGAATACTTAGTCAAATAAAAAATTAATAACAAAACTGTTAATTAACATATTTATAAAGAATCTGTTAATTAATATATTAATAAGAAAATATCTAATAAATATTAACGGATTAAACATAATTCGGGTCACCAAATTCTAACAATCTCCACCTTGACGCGAATTTCACAAATCTTCAAAAAGAACATTCTCCACCTTTTTCACAAAAGCCCCACAGGCAAATCTCATCATCTAGCATCAACCAAGTCCAAGTAATGCTTAAACTTAACTATAGGAAGTGTCTCACATCAATGTGCTTTGTCCTCTCATGAAGCATCTGATTCTTCGTGAGGAAAATGACACTCTGACTATCACAAAAGATTGTAGTAATCTGCAAGTCTTCGCTAAGCTCATTGAAGAGTCCTTTTAACCAAATAGCTTTCTTATAAGCTTCCCGTAAGTGATCTACTTTTATCAATATCACCTTGTGACGGCAACATCACTTATTACTGTGGATCCCTGTAGAACATATAAATTGACGGTTTTTCTTAGTCCCTTCATCACAACAAGAGACCCTTTACTGACCTTCACAGCTCCACCTTCACCAGTGTACTTGTACCCTTTAGAATCAAGAATACTCAAAGAGATCATATTTCTCTTCAAATCAGGAACGTGTCTCATATTACCAAGTGTCCGAATGACACCATCAAACATCTTAATTCTGACCGTACCAATACCAACAATTCTGCAAGATGTATTATTGCCCATCAAAATGGCACCACTCGAAACCGTTTCATATGTTGAAAATCAGTCCCGATTGGGACACATATGAAACGTACAACCAGAATCAAGAATCCATTCCTCACTCTGCTTCAAATTAGCATAAGAGGCAACGAGAAGTTCACCATCACTGTAATTTTCGGCAACATCAGCCTCACCAGACTTTTCTGATTGTTTTTCCCTCGAATTTTTATCTGCCCTTTTATTCTTATTCTACAGCTTATAATATTCAAATTTGATGTGACCCTTCTCCTTGCGATAATTACAGATTTTATCGCTATTTCTGCCCCTGATATTACCATCAGAGTCTTTCTCCTGAGTCCTTCCTCGAATAATAAGACCCTCACCCTGAGCCTCAGATCATTTGACAAGCTGTTTCATTTTCTCTTTTGAGAATAATGAATCATAAACTTCATTTAAAGTAAGAGTATCACGACTATATAAAATAGTATCTCTAAAAGCCGTATATGACGAGGGTAAAGAACACAGTAAGATTAATGCTAGATCTTCATCGTCATATTTGACCTCCAAAGTCTCTAAGTCAGAGACAATTTCCTTAAATACGGTCAAGTGATCTCTTAACGACGTACCTTCTGCCATGCGATGAGAATACAAACGTTGTTTCAGACCCAGTTTGCTCGTAAGACTTTTTCTCATGCACAACTGCTCCAGTTTTAGCCATAGTGTAGCAGCGGATTTCTCCTTCAAAATATCCTGTAAAATCTCATTCGATAGGTGAAGGTAGATCTGAGATAGAACTTTTCGATCCTTACGTTCCTTTTCCTCCTTTGTCCATGTCGAGGGCATGTTGTCTATCCCGAACAGTGCGTTGTCCAACTTCATATGCGCTAGCACCGCTGGCATCTTAACCTGCCACAGCGTAAATCTGGTGTTGCGATCCAAAAGCGGAATATCATACTTCATGCTTACCGTTGTCATTAATCCCGTTTGAAATCCTCAAAATCAACCTTGCTCTGATACCACTTGTTACGAGATTAGAACGGAAAAACGGCAATAAGAATAATAGAGAACACACCAGATTTACATGGAAAACCCTTTAAAGGGAAAAACCACGAGTAGAGGAGGAAAATTCACTAAGAACGACGGAATACAAAGTCGACAACTCTTAAATCATAATAAAGTAAAGAGAAGTAGAGAAAAAGAGAAGTAGAGAAAAGAAAGAAGAGATACCCAAATAACTTTCTTGATTGATTGATACAACTTGTCTATGAGATACACAATTTATAGACATTGGCGGAGCCAAGGGGGAGCGAGGGGGTGCGTAAGCACCCCCTTGCTCTGAATACATTCATGATATATATATATATATATATATAGAATTGATTTTTCTGATCGGTCAGAGACCTCCCTGACCGATCAGACAGCTGCATGATCGGTCAACCTGACCGATCAGCCGTTACCTAATGCCGACGGGTTCATTGCTACCCGACGGGTTCATCGTTACCCCTAAGATTCATCGCTCACCCCCTAGGTTATAGTTTTGTTCGAGGGCGGCGGCCGAAGGCCGCTGATGGTCACCGATGGTGTCCATCGATGATCACCGCGGTCCGCACCTGATCAATTATATATATATATATAATATATATATATATATATATATATATATATATATATATGATGTTTTAAATTTGTTAAATTTTTTTTATAAAATTGTCATTTGAAAAATAATTAATAAAAAATAATCAATTATTTTAATGCTAATGCTAATAATTATATTTTATCGTTCTTTATTATTTCAATATAATTAATAAGTATTCTTTCTTTCTCTATAATATATTACAATAATCATCTTGAAACTGTATCATAATTCATAATTTGATGTCTAGGAATAATTACTTTATTGGTATGCATAAATTTTTATACAATAGTATTTTAGTCTTTTGATATATTTATTTGATAGAAAAAATATTTTTTAAAATTTTTTTTGAGCACCCTTTTAAATTTCTGTCTGGATTCGCCGCTGTTTATAGGGACCTTAGAATACTAAGTCAAATAAAAAATTAATAACAAAACTGTTAATTAACAATTTATAAAGAATCTGTTAATTAATATATTAATAAGAAAATATCTAATAACTATTAATGGATTAAACAGAATTCGGGTCATCAAATTCTAACACATCAAAAAGCCGGAGAAGGAGAAGCGTTGAATAGAGAACTGACTCATGAACTTGGTAGTGAAGTCACACCATGGCATGAAATCCAAGCAGGTGAAGTCGAGGACTCTCCAGTAGGCAGGATCGAGGAAAGCTTGGTGCCATGCTTTGCACTCAAATGACACGCTCAATGCCAAGTCTTGGAGGCTCAGCCTCTGGAAGATGAGAATCAAGCAATCTAACTCCATGCTTTGCCATCTCCTTCCCTTCATGTTCTGCAGCATGAGGGACTTCTTCAAAGTGAGATGAGATTTATGAGGAAGTTGTCTGTTCCTTGTCAAAGTCATGTTACATTTCCAACTAAAAGGAAAAATAGATGTGAATTGTTTTAATTTGTTCTTTAAGGAAATTCTGATGTTCAATCCACAGCTTCCTTTTCTTCTGGTTGGTGTAATTTCTCATCCGAACTTTTTCTTTCCACTTATGGGTGAATTACTTTATTTAAATTAAGTAATTAAGATAGGAACTTCTGCGTTAACCTAAGGTTTTGTGTGATGAAGGACATTGAATTATGTTTTACAAATGATTTATCGGATCGATTCTATGAAAATTTTTTATTAGTCATCTTGAAAAAACATGAAGTGCTCACACTAAGAGATTGTTCTAGGTAAGTGATTGTTCTCAAATAATAAACATATAGAACCTTATTATAAAAAATAATAATAAATCATAGTAAAAGTCAAATAATTTATAATTTGTTGAAGATATTAACATGAGAAGGGTGATCTTGATAAGTATGAGAATGGATTTAGTTTCGATTTTTATTTTACTTAAATCGCTAAGGTTTCTTATAAAGGAAGAAGAAGATTGATTGATGTTCATCGAATTGATGAGGGACCCTTGTTTCCCATTGCTATAGAGGGAGAGGATCCACCTCCTCTGTGTTAGCCTTGAGACGAGTTGGCGGGGACGTTGGAGGCGAGTGAATCGTCTTTTGCCAGTATAGAGGGAGAGGATCGTTACTTTGTGACGGATGGATAAGAAATCCCTACTTTCTGTTCCTCTAAAGGAAAAGAATGAGTGAGGACCATTACTTTGTGATGGATGGATAAGAAATCCCTACTTTTTGTTCCTCCAAGGAAGAGAATGAGTGAGGAAGGAAATCACTCAACATCAATTTATTAAAAAATGATTAACAAGCTTAGTAACATCGAACCTCGGATGATTGATCCGGCTCTAAGTTTTTCAATGGTCACCAGGTAAATCGGGAAGTACTCGCAGCGAGTGGTTTAGAAGCTCAACGTCCCAAGGTTCGCGTCCCATTTGGAAGAAAAATTCTTACAAAATATACCGTAATTAGGGATCGAACCGTAGATGTTTGGGATGACAACTGATCCTGTCGCCGAGCGTAGTGGAGCCGCAACCGGATGACGGTGTAGGGATGAATGACGTGGATGCTGACTGGATGTCCTCGCGCAGAATGGTAGCGGGTGGGGGGTGTCCTTCGACCGGAGGGAAGTGGATGTCGCCTGGTGCACGGCCGACCGACTGGAGGTGGACCTGCTGAGGAAGATGACCGTTAGCAACCTAGCCGGGAGACGTCCCGGCAAGGCACTCCGACGGTCAAGTCAGTACTCCGATGAACAGTAAAAATAATGGAGCACTGTAGATGAGGGGCTTCCCGCGCGTACCTGATAATGAGGAGAGGAGTGGCTTATATAGCCGGGGAAAAGGACCAAGTCTGACCTGTGTCAGGATTCTCTGACCTGGTCGAGGGATATTCCCAGATTGTCTGCTGGGTGTCAGGATTCTCTGACGGAGTCAGGAGATATTGTATGATTCTGTCGATTTGTAGCCAACCTTCCTTGTCGTATACTCCTTGTCTTATGTGAGGACACAGACAGGTGACCGGCGCCGCCTGACACCAACGGCGTGACAGGGCGGCGTGCCAGGGAGTGTCAGTTCACACAAATGGTGACAGCCAGTTATCTGCAGCTGGTGTAGGTGTGTTTTGTCTTTACCCCAGGGTGGTTCCGAGAGAGTGCCCGAGCGGGCACAGGGTGTGCAAGCCTGGGGGGACTAAGTATGTGAAGGGATGCCGGGCGGATGTACCTGACTAAACGATTAGGCGTGTGGCCCTTATGTGGCCGGGCGGCAGTACCCGACTAAACGATCAGGCGTGTAGCCCTTATGTGGCCGGGCGGCAGTACCCGACTAAACGATTAGGCGTGTAGCCCTTATGTAACCGGGCGGCAGTACCCGACTGGCGGGCATAGACCCTGGGTCCGGCTAGGGTGTCCAGCTGGCTACCCGCACAATGACGTGGACCCTGAAGTCGGCCAGGCTGTTTGCCACGTTGGCTGTCCGTATGGTGCCAAAGATAGGGCGGGATCAATAGCCTTCCCCTCAAGTCTAGTCGAAGGAGGCGATCAGTCCGACTGACTGGACTACAAGTGTGTACAACCATTCCGCGGCCGAGCGATTTTGCCCTTTTAATATCTGGCCAGCTTAACACGATGCTCAACAGCTGAGGCTGTGTATGTCTGCCCAGTCTGGGCGGAGAAAGATTGTTAGTCGAGAGGGGCGTGGGCCGCCACGCACCCTTCTTTTTTAACGAGGCTGTCCGGCTGGACGAAGCATGATAGGGGAGCGTGGGCCGCCACGCATCCCCGACTAGCCATTGACATGATGAAGATGTCCGGGCAGATGAAGATTTTGACCGGAGGAACGTGGGCCGCCACGTCCTCGTAAATTGTTAATGCGTCCGACCGGACGAATGTTGTTAGTCGATGAGAGGTATGCTGAACACGTTTGGGCGGGAGAATGTTTGCCTTAAGTCGCAAGAAATGTGGAGTGTCGCGCCCCAAGACGATTTTCTCGGGATAGCCCGAGTCAGTCAATTAATGGAGACGTGACATTCTAAGTCAAATGAGGTGATGTGATATGCCCGATGCGACCGGTGCCTTAACGGCCTCACGTCAGCTTTAATGGTCCGGGCCACGTGGCGCGCGCTGGTTGGCCGACCGGGATGCGATTTATCCCCATGATTACGAGCTTTTAATGGCCATTAACGCGCGTAATTCTTTCCGCCACGCGGCCGCTTCCGGTTGGCCGATACGACGACGCGCCCTGTCGCCGCAGCAAGCGACGTCAGCGCCTGCGGCGCGTCTTTTCGAGGTTGATCGTGGGACGCCTCAACGGCATGGATGAGGCGATCTCCGTACATGTGGACCGCCATCGGACGGTCTCCCTTCTTTCGGCCTAGCTATAAATAGGCCTCCACATTCGCCGAAACCCTCATTTGCTCTTCACTGTTCTCTTCTCTAACTCGGTGCTTCTCGCTCCTCGCCGCCGTCTTCGCGTGTCGCCGCCGCCCTAATGCTCCTCCGTCGGTTAATCCTTTCCGCCACCACCTACGGTCAGATTCTCCCTTTTCTTCCCTTTCTTTCTGCTCCATGGCTGCCCCTGCGTGGTATACCTCTGTCGAGTCTTCCCTTCACGACGAGACCATCTCCGACCTCCGACTGGCCTACGACATCCCTGAAAACTACCACATTGCCGTTCCTACAAAGGCTGACAGGCCACACAAGCCCCCGGCTGGCTTCTTTGTGTTTTTCCGGGACCAACATATGTCTGGCCTGCGTTACCCGCTTCATCCCTTTATTGTAGACTTCTGTAACTTCTTCCATGTTCCTATCTTCCAGCTTTCTCCCAACGCCATTCGTATATTGTGTAACATAATAGTTCTCTTTACCCTTTACCGAGTCCCCCTCCGACCGGAGGTTCTTTATTTCTTTTATTACCCGAAGAAGCAGGAGGCCGGGAATTTCTTTCTCCAAGCCCGGGCCAAATTATCCATAGTGGAGAATATTCCTTCCTCGAATAAGGGATGGAAAACTCATTTCTTCTTCATAAGCCCTCCGACCAGCCCTGGGTTCCCGATCGGATGGGTCGAAGACATGCCCCCTATAGCTCCCTTAAGGAACTTTAAATCCGACCCCTTATTTATAATGGCTGCTTTTCTACTCGGTGGCCTACACTTCGACGGCATGAAACTTCTCAACGACGCCGTTTTGTACATATTTGGGCTAAGCCGAGTGCCTGCCGCCCTGCCCGGCACCTTCTGTAAGTCATTTTTTGTTTCGTACTTCTTTCTCCCTAACTCAACATCTTCTGATTTTGCAGCCGAGATGATGTGGGAAGCGGCCCTCGATGAGGCCCTGGGCCTGGATGACGAAGAATTAAACGCCCGGGCGGCCGAACAACTGCGTCTACGCCAGGCCAGTCTGCCCGACCAACCTCCGATTCCTGAGAGCGTGGAGCCCGCCCCTCAGGCTCCTTCTGCCCAGCCAGCGGCGACTGGCTCTAGGGATCCGGCCGGCTCATCAAAATCTTCTGCCCCGGCAAAATCCTCCGGCAAGCAGAAGGTTCAGCCTTCCATGCAGAAGTCTCTGCCTTCCAAGCGGAAGGCCAGCGCTTCTATCCGTATAGAGGAACCGACAGAGTTAGGCCGGTCCTCTTCTGAATCTCCCGATCCGGAACCTCTGCAGAGGCGCCCGAGGACTTCTGCGTCGGGCTCTCACTCTCAACCTGCAGAGGCAACTGCCAGCCCGGCTGGAGCGAGCCGGTCAGCTGATGCACCGGGTTCGTCTCGTTCGGGGGAACGGCGTTCGCAGCCGTGTGGCTATGGCGTATATCTCCCCTCGGTCGACCCAGCAACCCCCTTCGAAGTCCAGCAGCGGCTTACCCTTTACGGGGATTTGGCAGACTGCTGGGAGCAGGGTATGAGGGAGGGGACTTCCAGACCCCCGATCCGACTGGCAGACCAATTTCTTCAGGACGCTACGCATGTAAGTCGGATGCTTTGATGCTTAATCACCTTGCTTTTTTCTAACATTTTTATTGTAGTTTTGGGTCTCCTGCTCGAGCGTCGCCTATTCCCTGGTTATCAACACCAGGGGGCGCCGAGCGGCCGAGCGGCAGCTCGCGGAATTGGAGCTCCGCCAGGCGCACGCTAACTTACCGGCCGGCGAAGAGGGTACAACTATTCTCCGTTCGGAGATACTGGACCTTAAGGAGAAACTCCGTTCCGCCGAGGCGCTACTGACGGAGGAAACCACCCGAGCGGAGGCAGCCGAGCGGGCGTATGCCCGATCTTCTTCCTTGCACGCGACCCTTGAGCAGGAGAGGAAGAAGGCTCTGGCTATGCAGCGCCGTGCCCGATTGGACCTCGACAAGAAGGCTGTCGAGGCCCAAGCCTTGAAGGCGGATCTAGAAAAGATGATGAAGTCTTCTGAGGAGCTCCGGGCAACCCTGAACGACAAAGAGCAAGAACTGGCGACTCGGGAGTCGGACTTGAATGCCAAAGAGAAGGCTTTAGACATACGAGGAGACGAGCTCCATTTGTCTGAAGGACTGCTGGCCTCTCAAGCCGTTGCCTTGGAAGAGAAGGACAAGGAGCTTGCTAACCTCCGGGCGGAAATTGACAGCCTGAAGCTGCATCAAGCAGGCGAGCCCGCCCGGATGGACGCACATCGCTTGGCTTACATCAATTCTAAAGAGTTCGGCAAGCAGTTGGGCAAGCGGACATCTGGCATGTTCAAAATGGGCTTAGAAAGCGCTGTTCTGCAGCTCCAAGAGAGCGGCCATCTGCCTGCCGACCTTCCTATCAATGCTGTCCAAGTGAGCCGGGTCAAGGAGATGCTACCCAAAGACTTCTTCCAGCCTTTTACCTAAATGTTAACCGTGTAATCCTAAGCCGCCGGTTGGGGCTCTTCTTTTTGTAACGCTTCCGAGTCAATCAGCAATGAAGAGTATTTCCCTTTAACGAGTTATTTTAGATATTAAGTAGATGTTGCCCGACCAGAGAGCCGAACTAAGCGCGGGATAATGGTTGTCAGGTAGCCGACCGGGTGATCTGACTAAGGTGTGAGTCACCCCGCGCCCGGTCAGGGAACTAAGCTAAGGAATCCGGCCAAGTAGAAGCCCACTGGTCGGGGGTTCGGCGTACGGGATGTGGAACGCCACACGCCCGACCGAACTCTGATATGCGCTTCTGGGCGGGCTGATGTTTAAATCAGTCGTCGCCTCAGGCTTCCAAAGGGAACCAATCTTCTGCGTGGGATGCCACGCATCCGACCGGACAATGCTTTGGGCTTCCGGATGGGCAAATCTTCCACGTGGGCTGCCACGTTTCCGACCGGGAGCCCATCCAGGCTTCCGAGTGGGCAGATGCTTCCAGCCAGTCGCCGACTCAGGCTTCTAAAGGGCACCAATCTTCTGCGTGGGACGCCACGCTTCCGATCGGGAACCGCTTTAGGCTTCCGGATGGGTCAATCTTCTACGTGGGCTGCCACGCTTCCGACCGGGAACCAATCCAGGCTTCCGGATGGGCCAATCTTCCACGTGGGCCGCCACGCTTCCGACCGGGAACCAATCCAGGCTTCCGAGTGGGCTGACGCTTTAAGTCAGTCGCCGACTCAGGCTTCCAAAGGGCACCAATCTTCTGCGTGGGACGCCACGCTTCCGATCGAGTACCGCTTTAGGCTTCCGGATGGGCCAATCTTCCACGTGGGCCGCCACGCTTCCGACCGGGAACCAGTCTAGGCTTCCGAGTGGGCTAACGCTTTAAGTCAGTCGCCGACTCAGGCTTCCAAAGGGCACCAATCTTCTGCGTGGGTCGCCACGCCTCCGATCGGGAACCGCTTTAGGCTTCCGGATGGGCCAATCTTCCACGTGGGCGCCACGCTTCCGACCGGGAACCAGTCCAGGCTTCCGAGTGGGCTGACGCTTTAAGTCAGTCGCCGACTCAGGCTTCCAAAGGGCACCAATCTTCTGCGTGGGTCGCCACGCCTCCGATCGGGAACCGCTTTAGGCTTCCGGATGGGCCAATCTTCCACGTGGGCCGCCACGCTTCCGACCGGGAACCAGTCCAGGCTTCCGAGTGGCTGACGCTTTAAGTCAGTCGCCGACTCAGGCTTCCAAAGGGCACCAATCTTCTGCGTGGGTCGCCACGCCTCGATCGGGAACCGCTTTAGGCTTCCGGATGGGCCAATCTTCCACGTGGGCCGCCACGCTTCCGAACGGGAACCAGTCCAGGCTTCCGGATGGGCCAATCTTCCACGTGGGCCGCCACGCTTCCGACCGGGAACCAGTCCAGGCTTCCGAGGGGCTGACGCTTTAAGTCAGTCGCCGACTCAGGCTTCCAAAGGGCACCAATCTTCTGCGTGGGTCGCCACGCCTCCGATCGGGAACCGCTTTAGGCTTCCGGATGGGCCAATCTTCCACGTGGGCCGCCACGCTTCCGACCGGGAACCAGTCCAGGCTTCCGAGTGGGCTGACGCTTTAAGTCAGTCGCCGACTCAGGCTTCCAAAGGGCACCAATCTTCTGCGTGGGTCGCCACGCCTCCGATCGGGAACCGCTTTAGGCTTCCGGATGGGCCAATCTTCCACGTGGGCCGCCACGCTTCCGACCGGGAACCAGTCCAGGCTTCCGAGTGGGCTGACGCTTTAAGTCAGTGCCGACTCAGGCTTCCAAAGGGCACCAATCTTCTGCGTGGGTCGCCACGCCTCCGATCGGGAACCGCTTTAGGCTTCCGGATGGGCCAATCTTCCACGTGGGCCGCCACGCTTCCGACCGGGAACCAGTCCAGGCTTCCGAGTGGGCTGACGCTTTAAGTCAGTCGCCGACTCAGGCTTCCAAAGGGCACCAATCTTCTGCGTGGGACGCCACGCTTCCGATCGGGAACCGCTTTAGGCTTCCGGATGGGCCAATCTTCCACGTGGGCCGCCACGCTTCCGACCGGGAACCAATCCAGGCTTCCGGATGGGCCAATCTTCCACGTGGGCCGCCACGCTTCCGACCGGAACCAGTCCAGGCTTCCGAGGGGCTGACGCTTTAAGTCAGTCGCCGACTCAGGCTTCCAAAGGGCACCAATCTTCTGCGTGGGTCGCCACGCCTCCGATCGGGAACCGCTTTAGGCTTCCGGATGGGCCAATCTTCCACGTGGGCCGCCACGCTTCCGACCGGGAACCAGTCCAGGCTTCCGAGTGGGCTGACGCTTTAAGTCAGTCGCCGACTCAGGCTTCCAAAGGGCACCAATCTTCTGCGTGGGTCGCCACGCCTCCGATCGGGAACCGCTTTAGGCTTCCGGATGGGCCAATCTTCCACGTGGGCCGCCACGCTTCCGACGGGAACCAGTCCAGGCTTCCGGATGGGCCAATCTTCCACGTGGGCCGCCACGCTTCCGACGGGAACCAGTCCAGGCTTCCGAGTGGGCTGACGCTTTAAGTCAGTCGCCGACTCAGGCTTCCAAAGGGCACCAATCTTCTGCGTGGGACGCCACGCTTCCGATCGAGAACCGCTTTAGGCTTCCGGATGGGCCAATCTTCCACGTGGGCCGCCACGCTTCCGACCGGGAACCAATCCAGGCTTCCGAGTGGGCTGACGCTTCCAGTCAGTCGCCGACTCGGGCTTCTGGAGGGTATGACGCGTCAGCCTGCGTCCCGTCCAGGTAGGACTTGCCTTGTATGGCCGACCGGCTATTTTCGGTCGGGAGAGCCTTTCGTTATAGCTAGAATGCTGCGTTTTACAAGATTGCATCACTCTATGACTCTCTGTACATTTGCAAGTGTAGGGCACTCCACGGTCGGTCAAGCCTCTTTCCATGTTCATCCTCCAAGTAGTAAGCGCCTGAATGCAATTTCTGCACTATCTTGAAGGGTCCACCCCACTGTGGTTGTAATTTGTTAACATCACCGACCGGCTTTATACGTTTCCAGACTAGGTCCCCGGCGTGAAACGAGCGCGGCAACACCTTCTGGTCGTACCTTTGTTTCATACGCTGACGGTACGTGAACATCCGGGCGGCTGCTTTTTCCCGGACTTCCTCTATGAGGTCAAGCTCTAAGCGCCTTCTTTCATCATTCCCTTCATCATAGCTTAACCGCCTGTCGGATTCACAACCGACCTCGACCGGCACCACCGCCTCGCTGCCATAGACGAGGTGGAAAGGCGTCTGCCCGGTCGCCTCTCTGGGTGTGGTTCTGCTCGCCCAAAGGACCCCGGGCAGCTGCTCTACCCAGTTGGTTCCTGCATGATCCAGCTTTGTTTTGAGCCCTCTCAAGATTTCCCGGTTGGTGACTTCTGCCTGGCCGTTGCTCTGTGGATACGCCACAGATGTAAAAGCCTGATGGATGCCGTATGTCGAGCACCATTCTTTGATTTTCTTCCCTTGAAACTGCCGACCGTTGTCAGAAACCAACTTGTGGGGGATCCCGTATCTACATAGAATGTTTTGCCACAAGAACTTAATCACCGCCTGCTCGGTGATCCTAGCCAGCGCCTCTGCTTCCACCCATTTAGAGAAGTAATCCACCGCGACCAACAAGAACTTCTTCTGGGCGGGGGCGATCGGAAACGGACCTACGATATCCATGCCCCATTGGTCAAACGGGCAAGAGACAGCAGATGTCTTCATTACTTCGGTTGGCCGGTGTGGCAGGCACTGGTGTTTCTGACATGAGATGCATGTTGCGGCCAACCGGTCGGCATCCTTCTGTAAAGTTGGCCAATAATACCCGGCCAACAGAGCCTTCCGGGCGGTGGCTCTACCCCCTGAATGATTACTGCAGACCCCCATATGGACCTCTCGGAGCACATAATCTGCGTCTTCACCGCCAAGGCATTTGAGTAATGGCCGGGCGTGAGCCCGTTTATAGAGGACATCTCCGACCATGGTGTATTGCGCGGCTCTCTTTCTGAACAGCCGAGCCTCCTCCCGGTCGGATGGTACTTCTCCCCTGGTCAAGAATGCAATCAATGGAGTTCTCCAATCGGTCTCCAATTCGATCTCTGCTTGCTGCTCGATTTGCATGACGAATAGAGCATGGCAGGCCGGCCGAGGGATTACCCAAGCTCCGACGGCGCTAGCTAATTTGGCTAGCTCATCCGCTTTCAAGTTGCTTTCCCGTGGGATCTTCTGTAAGAGTACCTCCCTGAAACCCGCCTTCAGCTGTTCATAGGCATCGATGTACTCTTGCAGCCGGTCACTGTTGACTTCGAAATTACCGGCCAGTTGCTGTATAGCAAGTTGCGAATCTGAGTATAGCCACACCCGGGTGGCGCCGACATGCCGGGCGGCTTGCAGACCGGCTATAAGTGCTTCATATTCAGCTTCATTATTCGTCGCCTTGTGTTCTAATCGCACGGACAGGTGTAGCCGTTCTTCTTCGGGTGAAACCATGAGAACGCCGATTCCGCTTCCTTGCCGAGAGGATGCCCCATCAACGTACACCTTCCATACGCCCTCGGCCTCATCGGGATGCAATTCCGTGAGAAAATCGGCTAAGGCTTGCGCCTTGATAGCCGGCCGGGGTTGATATTGTATGTCATACTCGCTCAGCTCAGTTGTCCACTTGACTAGCCGCCCTGAGGCGTCTGGGTTTGTGAGCACCCGACCCAAGTTACTGTTAGTCAATACAGTAATTGGGTGAGATAAGAAATATGGTCTGAGTCGCCGGGCGGCTAAGAACAGTATGTAGCCCAATTTTTCGAGTGTCGTGTACCGACACTCGGCTCCTTTAAATAAGTGGGCAAAGAAGTACACCGGCCTTTGCTCAGTTTTTTCTTGCCGGGCCAACACCATGCTGCCCGAGTCGGAGGAAGCTGCCAAGTATACATATAAATTCTCATTCGGCTCCGGCCGGGCGAGTGTCGGTAGCTCAGACAGATAAGCTTTCAGCTCCTCGAAGGCCCTGTCACATTCTTCGTCCCACTGAAATTTGGTGGCCCGGCGTAATGTCTTAAAGAATGGCAGACCCCGTTCGGCTGACCGGGAAATGAATCTTGACAATGCCGTTATCCGTCCGATCAGCCGTTGAGCCTCTCTGAGATTCCTTGGAGCCGGCATCTCCATGATGGCATTTACTTTGCCCGGATTTGCTTCGATTCCCCGCTCGGTGACTATATAACCGAGGAACTTCCCGCTTCGAGCCCCGAATAGACATTTGGCCGGATTAAGCTTCAGGCCAAACCGCCGCAGAGTTTGGCAAGTTTCTTCAATGTCGGGGATTAGTTCTTCCGCCCGGGCAGTCTTGATCAGAATATCGTCGACGTATACTTCGACGTTACGCCCCATTTGCGACCGGAACACCTTGTTCATCATTCTTTGGTAGGTGGCGCCCGCATTCTTGAGGCCGAACGGCATGACGGTGTAGCAGTAGGTGCCGTCAGCCGTGACGAAGCTAACCTTCTCTTGGTCGGCAGCTGCCAGCGGGACTTGGTGGTACCCCTGGTACGCATCCAGCATCGATATGAACTCGCTGCCGGCCGTCGAGTCTACCATTTGATCGATCCGTGGAAGTGGGTAGCAATCTTTCGGGCATGCACGATTGAGGTCTCGGAAATCAATGCATACCCGCCACTTGTCGTTGGGTTTGGCCACCAGCACCACATTCGCCAGCCAGGCCGGGAACTGAACTTCCCGGATGTGTCCTGCTTCCAACAGTCTTTCTACTTCCGCCCGGATGACTTGATTCTGCGCGGCGCTGCGATCCCTTTTCCGTTGCTTTACTGGCCGCGCGCCCGGGTAAACATGGAGCTGGTGTTCCGCGACTTCCGGTCGGACCCCCTTCAAATCTTTCGCCGACCAGGCGAATACGTCTTGATTTCGAGCGAGGGAGTCGATTAGGGATTGCTTCAGCTCCTCAGGAAGTCCTGCAGCAATTTGTATCTTGGTATCTTCCCTACCGGGCAAAAGTTGTACCTCCTCTTTGTCCTCCCGCAATTCTGCCCAAGGGGAGGCTTGCACCATGTTGCAGCTGCTACCTGCCCGCCTTGCCTTTTGACCTCCCGAGCGGACATCATCAGCATAGCAGCGCCGGGCCACGGTCTGATTGCCCTTCACCTCGCCGACTCTGTCGCCGACCGGAAACTTCACCTTGAGGTAGTAGGTGGAGACTACCGCTTTAAATTCGTTGAGAGCCGGTCGACCGAGAATGGCGTTGTAGGCAGCTGGGGCATCCACAATCAGAAATGTGGTCCATCGGGTTCTCTTGAGTGGCTCCTCTCCAAGTGAGACGGCCAGCCGTATCTGTCCGATCGGCTGTACTTCGTTCCCCGTAAATCCGAACAGGGGAGTAGCCACCAACTCTAGCTGCGATAATTCAATTTGCAGTTGATCGAAAGCTCGTTTATATAAAATGTTTACCGAGCTGCCGGTGTCCACAATGGTGCGGTGGACTTCGTAGTTGGCGATGACAGCCGTGATGACCAGCGGGTCATCGTGCGGCACCTCCAATCCTTGTAAATCCTGCGGCCCCCAGCTGATTTGGGGCCCTTGAGCTTGAGAGGTGCTGACTCCGACTTGGTGAATTTCCAGTCGGCGCACCTGCGTCTTTCTGGCTCGGTTGGAGTCGCCCCCGGTCGGACCGCCGGAAATCACATTGACGCCTCCTCGGACGGCGTTCTGGTGATTAGCTTGATCTTCGTCAAGTTCCTCCACCTCTTCCTGCTCGGGCCGAGGAAACAATTGCCGGGCGGCGGGGGCATCCCGCCTTTGTCCTTGTTGGGCTGTGGCTCCATGACCACGCCCGCGTCCCTGCGGGGTTTGTCGTCCTTGACCCCTGCCGAGTGGGGTCCGAGCTCTGCCGCCTGCTCGGCAGTCCTCAGTGTTGTGCGTATTACACTGGTGAAACGCACAATACGGTGCCCATCTGTTGGGCCAATTCCCCTGTGCCACCTGCACTTGCTGGGGTCTCATTCCGGGCCGATCGGCCGGTCGGGGACTGCGAATCGGTCCTCCTGGCGATCTGTTGTGTTGAGGTGCGGGCTGTGGGCTAACCATTACTTCCTTCCTCCGGGCGGCTTGCGCTTCCTCTACATTGATATACTTGACAGCCTTCCCGAGCAGGCTGTCGAAATCCTTCGGTGGTTTCCTGATCAGGGATCGGAAGAAATCACCCTCTTGGAGCCCTTGTGAGAAGGCGGTGACCAGTACTTCGGGCGTGGTATTGGGCACCTCTATAGCTACTCCATTGAACCTCTGGATGTAGGCCCGGAGTGACTCTTTCGGACCTTGCTTCAGAGCGAACAAATTGAGGCTGGTCTTATGGTGCCTCCGACTGCTTGCAAAATGTTGCAGAAACAGCCGCTTTACCTCTGCGAAACTCCCAACTGATCCTCCCGGGAGTCCGCCGAACCATCGTTGAGCCTGTCCAGAGAGGGTTGTCAGGAAAGCGCGGCATTTGACGCCCTCCGGGTATTGGTGCAACTGGGCGGCGCTTTCAAATTTCATGACGTGCTCCTCGGGGTCACTAGCCCCTGAGTACTCAGGCATGGTGAAGAATCGTAGATGCTTGGGAACGGGATCCCCAAGAATTTGTGAGGAGAAAGGGCTGTGAGTCGGATAGGCCGCGGCGGGGTCGACTAGCCGTTTCCCTTTATCCGGGCGCGCCTGATGCGCCAGGCTGGACGCTGAAGCTTCGGTCGGGGCTGAGTAGGCCTCGTTCCGAAAAAGTGCTCGGGGAAAATTAGGAACGAAGGGGTCGGGCTGAGCAGCTATACCTTCTGAATTTCCCCGCATAGAGGGCCCAGGGGGCCGGGCCCCTTGACTACCGGTCGGCGGATGCGATTGTTGTGCCTTCTGTGTCCGGACAGCCATCAGCATTTCATATTCTTCTGGCGAAAGAGTAACCGTCAGTGGATTGGGGTTTTCCATTCTTCGCTCTTGATCAGGCAGAAGGCCCTCCTTCTAGCGCCAAATTTGATCCTGTCGCCGAGCGTAGTGGAGCCGCAACCGGATGACGGTGTAGGGATGAATGACGTGGATGCTGACTGGATGTCCTCGCGCAGAATGGTAGCGGGTGGGGGGTGTCCTTCGACCGGAGGGAAGTGGATGTCGCCTGGTGCACGGCCGATCGACTGGAGGTGGACCTGCTGAGGAAGATGACCGTTAGCAACCTAGCCGGGAGACGTCCCGGCAAGGCACTCCGACGGTCAAGTCAGTACTCCGATGAACAGTAAAAATAATGGAGCACTGTAGATGAGGGGCTTCCCGCGCGTACCTGATAATGAGGAGAGGAGTGACTTATATAGCCGGGGAAAAGAACCAAGTCTGACCTGTGTCAGGATTCTCTGACCTGGTCGAGGGATATTCCCAGATTGTCTGCTGGGTGTCAGGATTCTCTGACGGAGTCAGGAGATATTGTATGATTCTGTCGATTTGTAGCCAACCTTCCTTGTCGTATACTCCTTGTCTTATGTGAGGACATAGACAGGTGACCGGCGCCGCCTGACACCAACGGCGTGACAGGGCGGCATGCCAGGGAGTGTCAGTTCACACAAATGGTGACAGCCAGTTATCTGCAGCTGGTGCAGGTGTGTTTTGTCTTTACCCCAGGGTGGTTCCGAGAGAGTGCCCGAGCGGGCACAGGGCGTGCAAGCCTGGGGGGACTAAGTATGTGAAGGGATGCCGGGCGGATGTACCCGACTAAACGATTAGGCGTGTAGCCCTTATGTGGCCGGGCGGCAGTACCCGACTAAACGATCAGGCGTGTAGCTCTTATGTGGCCGGGCGGCAGTACCCGACTAAACGATTAGGCGTGTAGCCCTTATGTGACCGGGCGGCAGTACCCGACTGGCGGGCATAGACCCTGGGTCCGGCTAGGGTGTCCAGCTGGCTACCCGCACAATGACGTGGACCCTGAAGTCGGCCAGGCTGTTTGCCATGTTGGTTGTCCGTACGGTGCCAAAGATAGGGCGGGATCAACAACCAATCACCCTTTCGTTACACTATAGTCTTGGGGGCAAACATCAATTTACTACCTCCTATATGAAGATAGCCGATTTTGACGTTAGCCGATTTTGGACAAGAGTGAGTTGGTTTTGCCTAATTCCTATATCGGCTAGCTCCAAAATCGGCAAGCTCCTATATGGATAAGAAACCCCTACTTTCTGTTCTTATTTGTCTAATTCTTCTAATTATATTTATATCCTCAAACATTGATTTGACTCAATATATTGAGAGTGATGATTTTTTTAACAAGAATGTGTTTAAAAAATCACTGCTCTTAATATATTAAATCAAATTAATGTTTGAGGACATAAATATAATCAGGAGAATAGACGAGCACATAAGAGCTAGTTTCATACTAATCTGAGGTATTTTGGTCTATCAGTCGATTTTATACAAAATTGACTGATGGAACAAATGACCTTAGATTGATATGAAACTAACTTCTATATGTTTGTCTAATTCTCCTAATAATATTCATACCCTCAAACATATATTTGACTAAATATATTGAGAGCAGTAACATGAATTAAAAATTTTAAACATATTCTTGTTAAAAAATTCACTACTATTAATATATTAGGTCAAATAGATATTTGAGAGCTTAGATATAATCAGGAGAACTATCCGAACACATAGGAATTAGCTTTATATCAATCCAAAGGCGTTTGTCTATCAATCGATTTGACTCAAAATCAATGTCGATAAAAAACTAAATTATTCAACTAATTTAAAAAATCAGTTGACTGATTTATTCGAAATTTCAAATAACGTGAAATTGATTCTATTAGTAAGAAAAATTAGTCGATTGATTTTTTTTCTGGAATCTTTCTATGTGATTCGATAAAAAAAAGTAAAAACTAATAACGAATTGTTACACACTATAACAACAATCTCTGAGTTTTTATATAAGCATGTTCAAATAAATTTATATGAAATGTATTAAATGTCGTGGAGTTCCTTTAATTTGTTTTATTCATTGAAATATTATTTTTAACCCGACTATCATTTTCCAATAAATAAAATCAATTTCCTGGGGTTATGGTGTAGCAAAATAGCTTTAAATTATCACCTAGACATTCGTGGTTCGATCTGTTGGAACTCGGATGGCTAGAGAGGGGGGGGTGAATATAGCCAATCAGTTGGACTTTAACACTTATCGATTTTCTGCACTTCAATCGTTAGTAGCACAGCGGAAGCACAATAAAACAGAGTATTTGCAGAAAACTAAACCCTAAACTATGAGCAAACACAAGAACGCTAACAAAAGGATTTACAAGGTTCGGGGATAACTTGCCCCTACTCCTTGGCGTGCCCTTAAGGTGGGCGATCCCTTGATCGTCGGCAGATCAAGCCCCGGAAAATCCGGATAGAAAGCAACCTCCTTCTCGGTGGAGTAACCTCTCCACAGCGTTTCAACAAGGATGAAGTTTTAAGCACAATGAAACACAAGAAAGATCTTACTTAGCACTTAGGACAGGCAAGAACACAAGCAGCGCTTCACTCGAGCTCCACCCAGCGACGATCTCACGCAAGAACTTCCTTCTTCGTGTCTTCTCGCTGATGGACTCACCAAGCCTCTCGTTTCTTCCTCCCAATGCTCAAGTAGCAGATGGTTGCTTCAAAGATTACAGTTGCTTGCTCAAGATGATGGAACAACAGATCGCACAAGCAAGTGTGGTAAAAATAATCGCGCAGCAAGAACTCAAGCCAGAAGTCACTTCACAGAACTCTATTCTGCTCTTCTCCGCTCTGCTCCTTTTGTTTCTCCACTGAACTCTAGGTGACACCATCTCACTGCAGCCTCCAGCTGCTCACCTGCCAACGCCAGCTACCACTGAGCTCTCCCTGGACTCCCTGAGCTTCCCTCAGCCAAGCTCCAGTCAGCAGCTCCAGCCGTTGCAACCTGAGATGGCAAATGGATAAACTTGCTCCAAGGAAAAGCCTCCATTGACTCTCCTTGAGTGTTTGAATCCTCCCCTGTCACCTGCAGCTCAATCAGAGTATTAGCACAGCATATCAAGCAGAAAATCGTGTATCAGATGTTAAGCGCAGAGAATCAGATACGTTCAGACGCGATCAGAGCGTCTGACAGTGCATTTTGAATTAAAGTGATCGGTCACCGGACCGATCCAGGGCTCGTAGGTCGGTCACCAGACCGATACACCGCTTTGCTGGGACTCCCAGCTTTCGCGGCGACACAGGCCTGATCGGTCACCAGACCGATCAGAGTGAAGCCTGATCGGTCACCAGACCGATCAAGTAGCTCCCTGACCGATCAGGCTAAAACCTGATCGGTCAACTTCTGAGTGAACAGTAATCGCGGAAATCAGATCCTAAGTTGTGGATCGGTCACCAGACCGTTCAGGAGCTGATCAGCGGAGGACTTTTCACCTAACCCTCTAAATTGGGAATTTTCACCTAACCCTCCAAGTTAGGACTTTTCACCTAGCCCTCCAAGCTAGGACTTTTCACCCAACCTTTCCGAATTAGGACTTTTCCAGACCTAGCCCTCCAAGCTAGGACCTGACCTTCCAAGCCAGGACTTTTTCACCTAATCCTCTAAGTTGGGACTTTTCACCTAACCCTTCAAGTTAGGACTTTTCACCTAGCCCTCCAAGCTAGGACTTTTCACCCAACCCTTTCGAATTAGGACTTTTCCAGACACCTAGCCCTCCAAGCTAGGATTTTCCACACCTAACCCTCCAGGTTAGGATTTTCCAACACCTAACCTTCCAGGTTAGGATTTTCCAACACATAGCCCTCCAAGCTAGGATTTTCCATACCATACCTAATCCCCGATCAGGACTTAATCATAATCATAATCATCAACCTAAACTAAAATCGGTGTCAACACCAAAACAACAATCAGGGTCAGACTGCATCAACAATCTCCCCCTTTTTGTTGTTTGACAACCCGATTTTAAGTTTAGGAATTCTCAATCAATTTTCTCAAATTCCATAATCATAGGGGAATCAGGATCCTCCCCCTACAACATGATCATCCTAAACTTAACCAACCACATTCTCTCCCTTTGTCGAACATCGAAAAGGGTCTAGAAAGGCTATTAAGTTTAATCAGACTCCCCCTCAACCCTAGGGGTATCCCAAAACAACAATGGTATGAAAAGTTTGAGGGCATATGAAAACATATGACAAAGATAAGGCATGACAAAACAAGCATATGTATCATATGGAATTGAAGCATAATCATAATCAGGCATACTAAGGCAGACACGCAGATAGTAATCATGTGAACACACATATATGCCAACAATCAAATCATGGTACGACAAATACGAAATACATGCAAAATATCAGATGCATCATATCGCATCAAAGTCAAGACACCTCCGAAAAAAAACTGAACACAACCAAATATGACACACATCATAACAGTCAAATTCATCAATCCTCCGCGGGGTCATCGTCTGAAGAATCAGCAATATATATAACATCCTCTGGTGGAGGGCTGCTGGAGGTCGCACCACCAAGAAATGTATGATGGTACCACTCCTCGTACCATGTCTCCTGTAGTGAGCAGATCCCAGACACGTCGGATGCTAGAGCGTCTAGTCGCCGATCGAAGGATTGATACTCTGAGCTGACCTCCTGCTGCCAGAGCTCGGAGATCCTTAGCTAGGACACTTTTTGTAGAGATTTTTCCTTCAAATGGGACGCACAACCATTTAATATTATGCTTTTAGCCCGCCGTCCCCCCCCCCCCCCCCCCTTCTCGTCCCCATGAGTGCTTCCTGATTTATCCTATTGGCTAGTGAGAAATTTCTGTGAGGTTGGACTAGGGGTGCAAACGAATCAAGCTGATTCACAAGCTTTTCGAGCTGGCTTAAAAAAATATTTGATTCATATTTGAAATTATCTAATTGCGAGCTGAATTCGAACCTATATTATTTTGTTCGATTGTTCACAAGCTGCTCACCAGACAAATACGAATACAATTTTAATCATTTTTATATAATTTTTATTTAAATATATTTAAATAAGGTTTGAATAATTCAAAATGAATTCGAATTTAACTCATTTTGAATTATAGTTCAAATATGTTCGAATCAAGGTTTAAACGAGAACATAAACTCAAATTTTATTTTCGCAAGTCCTAACTATTTATATTTTCGAGCTTCAAATATCATATATATTTTTCGAACTCGAACTCAAATATCAATATTTTCAGTTTGATTTAATTCATTTACACCCTTAGACTGGATCGATCGTCTTAGCTTTGGTGTTATCTGGCAATAGTTTTATTTATTAAAATATCATTTTAACTATATTATCATTCTCCAATAAATAAAATTAATATAAAATAATAATATTATTATAGAAACTAGTAATTTACCATTAGAGTTCATACAAACTAACAATTAATTACTATACGTCGTAACAATTAGTATTTAATTGTTCTATATTATCGAAGCAGTTATTACCCTTTAAATCTTAAAATCGGTCCAATATTTTTGCAAAAAAAAAAACGGAGACTTTAAATGGGGGCGTGGTTAGGGATGGAAACAAGTCAGGCCAGGCCAGTTTTTACCTTAATAGGCCAGACCTATATAATAGCAAACAGGTCTGAACCTGTCCTGTGACCTGTTATAGCCTTTATTCTAGGCCTGAGCCTGACCTGTTCAATAGCCTGGCCTGGCCTGTGGCCTGTTTACAAAACCTGTAATTTAATTCGATTATCCAAAATACTTCTAATATATAAAATATAATAATTTAATTCGAATATTCGATTATCCAAAATACTAATTTAACAAATTAGTTAAAAATATCATAAATATATATGTACCATCAAAAGTAAATATATAAAATATGTATATTTTAACGAAAATAGATTTGTGGTGTATTGATTAGTAGGGTGTAGATAAGAGTTTGGTTGCAGAGGTTTACGGATCAAAACTCTATTTTGACAATTTGTATAATGTTTTAACAGGCCCAGGCCGGCCTGTCAGGCCTCAAAGGTTTTATATTGAGCCTGGGTCTGACCTGATAAGGAAAACAAACTTTTAAACAGGCCTGATAATTATTTTATTTTTAAACAGGCCAGGTCAGGCCAGGTCAAATACAGGTCAGGTCACAGGCCCCTGACAGGCCGCCTGATCTATTTTCATCCTAGGTGATTTTAATTGCAAAAAAAAAAAAAAAACGGAGTGGACGATTTGTCAAATTATCAGGGTCATATTATTTTTGTTCTTGTTTTCCTGCGGAGCATCGTTAAGTGGGATGATAGTCGTATGATATTTTTAATATAATAATTAACAATAATTACGATCGGATTGGGGTGAGAATTGACAATCTGCTAATCACTATGTCATGTATAAATTATATATTTGTATGAATCTTTTTTATCCGTAGGATGGACTTAAGAAGTCATTGAGAGAGCGAATTAGATTTAGATTTTTATTTTTTATTAATGAAAACCCTCCTGTTTAAACTATTCAACTCTAGTAGGGTTCCTGTTAGTTGGGCTGTGCATTCGGTTAAAATCGAACCGACCGAATCGAATAAATTAAAAATCGAATTAACCGATTTTTTTTTAAAACCGACCGAACCGATCGAATTTTATAGAAAACCAAACTTACCGAACTGATAAAATTTCGGTTAATTCGGTTTTCGACCGAATAAACTGAAATTTTAAATTTTATTCGATTTTTAATTAAAATAATTAAATTTTATTTAATTAATTATATTTTTAAATAAAAATAATTAAATTAATATTTTTATTCGTTTTAATCTAATTATAAAATTTAAAATCGAAATTAAACCGATTTAATTGAAAAATCAAATCAAATTTAAAAAAAATTAAAAATCAAATTAATGGAATCGAATTTTAAAATTCGATGGATTCAGTTGATTAATTTGATTTTTTCAAATTTTTACTGCCCCTACATATCAGTTGTCACACAGTCACTGCAATTCAATCCCGGACAATTAGAACCTCGCGGTCCGATCCCAACTAGGGGAGATGCCGTGCTTCTTACCCGACTCCTACCCGATAAGGTAAGAAGGGTTTGCCACTTCGGCTGTCGCATTACTCTCGATGGAAACGCTAACCCTACTCTTGCCCCACTTCCGAAGGTTTAACTCTCCGTTTCCTCGTCTATCTCTAGTTCGTCGAAGCATGTCGATCAAATCTCACCTGACGATGGTTTCTTACAAGAAAACCGACGCCGATGAGTTCCGTATAGCAGGTATGCGACCAATTTACTGTGCTTCGTTTCTATGCCATTGCTGTTCTTTCTTTTCGCCATCCTTGTGCTAATATCTGTGAAGCTTTAGCACCAGTTCCTATTTTGATTTTTTTAAAAAAAGTTTTTTTATCATTTTGTTTTTGATTTAGGAACGGAGAGCGCATTTATGGGATATATTACCGGAAAGAAGAAAGCAACGGAGGTAGCTCATTCGTAGGCACTCCATCTTTTGTTCTAATTTTCAGTGTCGTACTTAAGTGTTTTTCTGATTCGTGTATAAGAGAAGACATGCCTAAGGATTCAGAATAATCAGTTTGTCAAATGTATTCAGTTAAATAACTAGGAGATGATTTGTGCAATATAGGAGTACTTCATATGAAGCCCCTTCCTAAATTACAAAGATTTTAATTTTTTATGGCCGTCTTACTCCATTAAATGAACATAGGCCAAAGTAAGTTGATTTGGAACAACTTATTAAGTATAGTTTAAACAATTTACTGGAAATAGTCGGCAATTGATAATCAACTTAAGATTGTTTGATTAAAGCACAAATATATATACTTTTAAACATTGTTTCTCCAATTATATCTGTCATTTCTTTTACCTGGTTTCTTATCTTCCTTCTCTGTGAATTTTTCACCAAGGATGGCGAATCAGGATATGTTTCTAAATTTAATGATCTTGAATGTAGGCTAAGCATCAAAGCCTATTATCAAATTATTGTTGGGTCTCAATGTTGAGATTCAAAGCGGAAAGAACATGATATATCATATGTCACCTTTATTCACTTATTTGACCCTTTTCCAATCTATATAGTGATTATTTTAGAAGGATAGTGATTGAGAGGGTTGATGGTGCTATTGGAGTTCAAAGAGCATAGTTGGTTGAATTCTATATTTAATATGCTGCTAAAACTTGTCATTTCATGTGATGTCTAATGGCCTGCTTATATAAAAGGTCTGAAAAATGAGATTTTATTTTATTTTTCAACTTTTTTTTTCCAATCTTGACGAATCAGATGTGTATATTTAAAGTACTAACAGGTTGCTATGTTTTCTACAATTTCTCTCAACTAGTATATAATTTTTCATAATGTCCGAAGATCTGCAACTTATTAATGTCATTGTTATTAGGTTGTTGAAGTTGTTAGTTGCATTTGTTGTGAGTGTTGTCTCACACAGGGTGTTTCAGTTATTGGATATTTTGTTTAACCTTATAGGTATCGTGCAATACTTCTCTCATAGCACAATAATTCAATATTTCATCCCTTTCAATTCTGTAATAGAGAAGAATCTTTTTTTAGGGTTAAGTTTCTTTCTCAAATCCTTAGAGTTTGATGTGATGGTTGTGATGGTATGACCTCCCCTCCTTACACCAGTGTAAAACCCTCAAACTCCTTTGGACCTCTACCTCATCCTCCTTGACCTTTTTTCTGTTTTACAAACAATATACATTGCGAGTCATTATCTGAGTTTTTTGTTGCATTATTTCTCTCTTCATGCTTGTGGTATGGATGCAAGGAGTACTAGGTGTCATGATGGATTGCAAGACCTGGATTACCAAAAAAAGGAGTACTAGGTGTCACACTTCAATACTATGACATCTTCTAATGTTAGCTCCACATATTGGACCCCACGCATAACCCCAGCAAACCCTAAAACTTAACCAAATTATACCTAGTTTAAGTAGGCTCAATTAAAAGAAAGCCATAATATCAAAAAATGAGTGGCTTTAAGGAGTTACAAAAAGGACAGCTCTAGACTCGGTAAAAACTGCATTTCGCAATAAAAAGATCACAATAATTCACGAAAAAAATCTTCTAAGTTGATGTACTAGTATGGCGCCTATCTTTCATCATCATGGCCTTAATCACTATTAATTTTATTTTTTGCAAATTGTTTCTAGTATACCTAATATGTTGCTTCCTACTATTATGATAGCTAGATAATTTTAAAGTAAACTAATTGTTAATAGTCTTCCATGTCCTATGCTATCAATTGCTAACATGTATCTATTTTGGCTTCTCGGAGTATTTTGTTTTGCATACTGTTGACTTGTGCTCCACCTTTTAGCTTCTTTTAGTGGGGTTTTAAATGTTCTGATGTGAGTTTCTTTGTCAGAGTTTGGAAAAGCATCATTCAGAAAGGAGACACTGTAATTGATGCAACATGTGGGAATGGCTATGATACATTGGCATTGCTCACGATGGTATCTGATGAATCATACAATGGCTGTGTTTTTGGAATGGACATTCAACAAGAAGCATTAGACAATACCTCTTCTTTATTGGAAATATCAGTTGAGGAAAACAAGGTACTAAATATTCCAAATCATATTCTCTGCTTGTTTGAACCATTTGTCAATATAAAAATTGATTTGAACCTTGCATGATCTGGAATTTAAAAAGGATAAATGTAATATCTAATAGTTCTTGGTCACAGATCAATAAGTTAGGCTACGTTTGGTATGTTTCATTTTCCATAGAAAATGCGATTTTCCATAAAACATGTTTGGTTTGCATTTTTCATAATTATTTTTCAGAAAAAGATATAGCGTTTTCTAGAAAACTAGATACTAAAATAATGTTATTTTCTAGAAAATGAGAAAATATGATTTTTTAGAAAATGAAAATATAAAATGGAGCAAACCAATGCTCCCTTAGCTTCTCTGTTATTTAGGCCTTTCTAGTTAGTTTCCATTTTAGGTTTTCATTGTTCTGACATAATGATTAAATTACTGCTTATGCAGAGGAAGCTAGTGAAGCTCTTTAAGCTTTGCCACAGCAAACTTGAAGACATTGTCCAAGAAACCCCGGTCAGGTGATAGCTTCTTGAATTGAATTGTTACTATACCATGATGTATTGAAGTATGCTAGCATGCATCTAAATGGCTGTGTCCTTTACTTCATACCATTGATAGAAATAGTGGTTTGAACTTTGTACTCTCCTCAAGGTATTATGAAGATGAGATACTAATTTACATTGTCAACTAGAATCGTAAAATTTATCTCAACTAATGTCTGTATGGTACGTACTGTGTGTTTGTTACAAATATATCCATGTACCTTATGTTTTTGAGTCTGATTAAAATATCCAACACCAAAACTTCTGGGATATGAAGAGTCGACAGTGCACTTCCATGATATACACCTATATCTATCATTGAGAAATTGGTTTTGACTGTGTCGACTATGGCTCATAATTAAGGATTATATAACAATTTGTAACTGGTTCAAACAGGCATGATGTTTGTTATTATATGATATCTGAGGAGTTTATTGGAATATATTTCGGGTTAATCACTGCAAAAACACAGACACACACACAGATTGTTCAGTTTTGCTGTAAATTGAATTGAGGTGGGTTTTCTTTGTGTCCTCTTTAATTATTTTCTAGAAATAACACTTTGATGAAAACAACTGTAAGAGAAACGGAAAGCTGATCTTCAAGTAAAGCTCATAAACTGTGTTTTGCAAATGAGGAACTCTATATGTTTACATCTATTTATTCTTCTGGTTGTTCGCCTTCAGGCTTGTGGCATTCAATTTGGGGTATTTGCCTGGAGGTGACAAAACAATTCTTACATCGCCAAGAACAACACTAGCTGCTTTGCATGCTGCCTGCAGAGTTCTGCAATCTGGAGGACTTATTAGCGTCATGGTCTACATTGGGCATCCTGGCGGAAGGTTAATCCTCCGTTTCTTTCCTTTTTCTGCTACTTGCTTGGTTTTCCTAGTTGCTCTCTTCTGAGTCTTTGTTGAAGGCCCATTGCTTTGATTATTATTTTATGGTATTTCCCTTTCTCATATTTTAATTTCAACTACATCACATTTCCATGGCAAATTTGTTGTGCTTTATGACTTAACCATCGACTGTTGGCAATCATCACAAGCATTTTTGTTTACTATCTTATTTATCGGTGCTACATCCTTCTATTTAGTCTTGACAGATTTACACTGCTTGGTTCGTCATAACATTTTGTAAGCCAAGTTCTTGTTTTTAAGGTTTAACTACTACTGCTATCGTCTTTCTAATCAATTTCCTAATGTCACCATGTAGTCGTTTAATTTCCCCATGTCAAATGACTGAAGGCTATCAGTTAAAACTTTTCATTCGTTCATGTACTCTTTATTATCCTGTTTTTTGTTTGTTCATTTGATAGGGATGAGCTGGAGGCTGTTCAAGGATTTGCATCTGATTTGTCAGTTGAAGCTTGGACAAGCATTGAGTTTGAAATGCTTAACCGTCCAACTGCTCCTGTTCTTGTCCTCATTTTCAAGAAGTGAAAATTTCATACTTGGAGGATGGTGAAAATGCTTGAAGCTCCAGCAAAATTATTTATATTGATTCTTTAAGCTCTTCTTGCCTCTAATCCAAGGGCTGCAACTCATGTTACACTGAGATTTTACTGCAATTGTTGATCGAACCAGCCTAAGATGTGTGGTTCTTGTTTAAGATGTTCTTTTAACCACTCACATTTGGATCTAAAGAGTTAGTTTTGATCTTAAAATTAAAATTTTGACGACTAACTTTTAAAGACTTGACCAATTTAGCTTGCTTAATCTAGTTGGCATTTTCCTGCCGATAGAGGAAAACGTCAGAATCCTTCTGTCCTCCAAGTTCTTATCATCACAACTGTCCCCAACTGTGCTATGGATAAGTGGTTTCTAATTGTTTTGCTGTCTGTATTATTTTTTTCCAAGTATTTTTTATGAGGAAAATGGTTTTGGAACGCATTTTATTATTGTTTTCAGAAGAAAAACAAATTGCAACCGATCAATATTATATCGGTAAATTATAGAAAACTCCCCAATCCCTTTTTGATCTTTGCATGCACTTCTCATTTGAGATTTTCTTTGTATTCACTCTCTAATGGATTGAGTATAAAAGAGTGAAAATTAAGTATACATCAGTAAAAATTGAGTATAAAAGAATGAAATTTGAGTATAAAAGAGTAAAAATTGAGTGTACAGTTTCTTGATGTGGTGGATGCAATCTTACATACCCAAATTTCTAACTTTTATACTCAATTTTCTTCAAATAATACTCACAAAATTGTCTTGTCAATCCCATCAGGGACTGCATGCAAAGAAAAATTTGAGTGGGGACTGTATGCAAAGATGAAATTGAGAATAGGGAGTTTATGAACAACATCTTTGTTTTTATTTTTTAAATTTTATTTAATTGGTATCATATATACCATTTATGTTGATTAATTCTGTAATGCTCAATTCAATTTTACAAAATAATTTTATTGATTAATAGAGTAAATTGAGAAATGTTTGGATTGGGTGGCTAATCAATTTAGCGTTTTTAAATTAATTATATATTAAAAAATTATGTTTTTAAATTAATTATTTATTAAAAAAATTATTCATTAATTTATCAGAATTTATCTATTAATTTATTGAAAAAACAGCTTAAAGAAACTAAAATGATTTTCTGTCACTGCATTATTATCTTGAATAACATCTCTCCTTGAATTTACGAAAACTATTTACTTTTACAAAAAATAATAATTTTTAAAATCCATCAACATCTAGTATTAAAAAAAATCTTGACTTATAAAATGCTCGAGCATCCATAATGAGAGCACACATGGCTGACATAGATTAAGGGATCTCCCTTATGTAGTGGGAGGGAGCTCCTTATTTTTCGTACAAAGAGAGAGGTTCCCTATTTAGGAAGCCACTCCTTTATTTTTTATTAAAATGAATTTTTTATTTTTTTAAAAAACAAAAATAATAACAGAGTGAGGTTTTTTTTCCTGAAAAAGTATGGGATGCATATAGGAGTCGTTAAAAGGTTTTTCTTTTTACTAATGGAGATATATGTAAAGTTTTTTTACTTTTAATGTGATATTGATGTGATATTGGGGGAGTCTTAGAGAACTCTCACCGTAGTGGATGCCCTTAAACAACCCTTGTCCAATTAATTTTCATTAAAAAATATCTATTTTATTGTTTTAAATTAGTATAGATAAAGGATATTTTAATTTCAACTTTTATCTTTTATATATAACTTTGCTCTTGAAATTTCTCCTTTACATATAATAATTTTTCTCTTTTTTCTTTCCTATTAAATTAAATTAAAATTTTCTATCTCTTTTACAAGCATGTAACAATCATTATAGTGTTATTTTGAAAATCAACAGCATAATTGAATTACATCAGCACCGCTATGGTATTGGTTTCAAAAAATCAACACCACAATGATATTACACTAGCATTGTTATGGTGTTGGTTTCTAAAACTCAGTACCACGACAATGTTAGTTTCTAAAAATCACATTATAGCGGTATAAATTTCTAAAATCAGCACCACAACGGTGTTGGTATGTTAAGTCATGGTGTTAGTTTTTAAAAAACAATAAAGTAGGACATATTTAGATTCTAGAGCACTATAGAAATTTATTGGAGATAGAATGGGTTTAATCAGAATTTTCTAGGTCCATCAATGAGTTTTGATCGAAATCTATTGATGAATCTAGGAGATTTGAAATTTTGAAAAGTTAAAATTGATAGAAGAGGATAATGATGTTTATGTCTAGTTCTGACATCCCTATGATAAATTTTTATATATGTTAATTGTTTTATAGTCATAAACTTTGAAAACTTCTGATCACTGTTGTTAATGATTTTAGAAACTTATAGCACTAAATAGATCTGATCGAAACTTTGTAGGTTCATCAATGAGTTTTAACTGAATCCCATTGATGGACCTATGAGATTTGGATTTCTAAAAAATTAATATGTAATGTAAGAGGGTAGTGTAGTAAAGGTATTTATGATCTCTATGTCTGGTTCATACATCTTTACAATAAGTTATATGTATGTATGTGTCAATTGTCAACTTTCAAAGGTCATAACTTTTGACTTTGAGTAGCAGAACGAGATACAATTTTTTTTAATCGAAGCTCATTTTGAGATCCATATTTGTTACTAGGTGAAACTCATAACAACCCAGTTTCAAGTAAAAAATATTGTTTAAAATTCATTGATAGACCTAGGGTACTTTGAAACTTTGAAAGAATTTAGAATGATGATTCTATGGTCCTACATCGATCGAGTTGGGAACAAGTTGTGATAAAGGAATTTAGAAGTAACGACAGACTTCATAGATAAAGGGATGAATAGGGAAGCGAAGACCCCCGATCATCTAGTCTCTAAATAAGGTGAAAACCCCTAGAGGTGGAAGATGGGGCGGTCATGGGTGTTGGGAATGATAATCCTATGGTCCCTAAACACTTTATAGTTTAAGTGGATGAGGTCTAGGTCACCCCCTTGTATATAAGAGATAGTGGTGTATTATAGACCAGGGATGACCGTGGGGATCTCAAGGGACATGAAAGAAGGAAAATTGAGAAGAACTTACAGAAAGAAAGTAGGGCGAAAGAGTGCAGGAGCAAAAGAGAGAGCCAAGGCTAGGAGGATGAAGATGATGATCGTGTAAAGTCGGTGGTGAAGAACCTTCACAACCTTTTATACTCACCCGCTTGTTGGGTCTTCACCCTTGGATGACTCATAAAGACCGACAACATTAAATGTCAGTCGTAGAAGTGTAACTACCATTCGGTGATTCAAATCCTATTCCTGACGCACATCATTTCGAGAAACAACAAAGCTTGTGGCGAAATTACACGCGTCAGTCGATGATATATAAGTGGGCATTTATGAGGATAAGATGGGAAAATCATTGTAGGCTACCATGACTGTGCCTGCGCCACGCTACATTAAATATCACATGGCATCCCATTTTTCAAGGAACAAGGATGTCTTCCTTGTACTAAACGATTGGATGACGCCAACCCTAACCATCAATCTGTACGGATGAAAAACCTATCTGGTTCAGTCAGTTAGACTAAGTGCCTCCTTCGATTAGACTCGAGGGAGAGGCTTGTGATCCAGACGATTTTAGGTAGGCCTCCCAGAGAGTAGGAGTCAAGGTCGCGGGCTGACATGGAGGTTAATGTCAAGACCCATTAGATGGAAGGGTTGACTGGGCCTACCACACTGGAAGGGAAAGAAGTTTGGTCGGATCAAGCCCAAGAAAAGAGGTCCAATCGAACTAAGCCTTAGGGAGGATATTCGGTCAGACCTTCCCAAAAGATGAAGTTCCGTGGATGGAATGGAGGTGCGGCCGATCGGACAATTTTGAGACTTAGACCAGGCCGACTAGCCACGTCGGTCTATCTTTCTAAAGCCAAGTGGACAATCAGGATATGAGCTAGCTATTAGACGGACTTATCTCAGGAAGTCAAAAGGGCATAACCGACCGAACATAGAAGCAGGAGGGGTCTGATCAAATTTCTATAATCCTCAGAGGTTTACCAAATATGGGCAGGGCGCTAAACAGACTCAGATACCCTAACTAAACGAAGAAAGTTTGGCCAACCCATTAGACCGTTATCCCATTAAAGCCCTTGAGTTAGCTAGGCCGTTGGTCTAGGCACCCTTAGGAGCCCCTTCTAAAAAATATAACCCAAAATGTCAGTATCATAAATCAATAGAAGTCAATCCCTGACAGATATGCATTAAAAGCTTAGTGATCATTATACTGTATTGATACGATTGTTTCCATACAAAACATATTACGATAAGACAACCTCATTTATGGTGTCATAACATCTCTTGAGAGTGGGGGCCATGACAAATGTGATATATAGGTGTCCCTTCTCCATTGTGCAGGTATCTGGATCTTCATCTTTTGCTCCTCATTTTTGCTTCACTTATTTTCTGCTTTTGCCGACTATTGACTTGAGCATCGAAGTGTCTACGTCGGGGACCGCTGGGCCTACCTCTAACGTTCTTTGTGAGTATCCTCGCATCTATTGGCAGTTTTCTCGCGGTCAGCATTTTTGCCATCTCGCCAACATTTCATTCTCATCGTTCTCCAATAGAATGAGTCATCTACAGTTGGACCATGGAGAGGGAGAAGGCATCCGAGGCCGCCAAGTTTCCCTTTAAAACTAGTCTCTCCCAAGACGATCACATTCGACTTCTCAAGGAAGCAGAGGAAACTTCCCGACTGAAAGGTGTTGAGCTCGCTCAAATTAACTAAGTCATAGTCTCTAGAACCTTGCTTTCTTTTCCCTCAAAGAAAGTAGAAAGTTGAAGCTTTTGTTTTTTTTCCTTCTACAAGAAGAAACAAGTTATTCTTCCCACAAGTGAATAACACTGACGGATTCGCCTAAATTTCCTGTAAGAAATAAATTTCTTATGTGATAATGATTTAAATTGCAGATTGAACTTTAGCTCATGTATTCTGTTTTGAAGTACTCTAACTGGTCGATCACAATTGCATTTAGCACTATTGTTGAATAAGATCAAAAGATCATTTTACAATCGTTTATTAGATCTTGTTGTGTCATACCTGAATATAAAATAACCTCTAATTAATTAAGTATAAGGTCATATTGAAATATTTGTTTTCCTTAGCAAAAGTAATACTTGTCTAAACGAGTGATTCTTTAACTTATTTTTATTTGGGGGAAAAAATTAAAAAGCCCTTTTTTAATTAAAATCTTAAAAAATATCCTTTTATTTATTAACAAAATAGCATCTCATTCTATTTTAGCTCATTTTTATTTTAAAAAATATCTTTTTTCCATTGTTGTAATATATATATATATATATATATATATATATATATAAATTAAAAATATATAATAGCTAAGAAAGAGACTAAGAAAGTATTGAATGAACAAAGAAACTTATGAATGATTATATCAAAAATTAGATATAAAAGAAGGGGAAAGAGATATTAATAGAATAGCTAAAGTATGAGAGATGAAGACAAGAAATCTTATCTAAACAAGATGTATTAAATATGAATACAATATAGCTAGTAAATGATGAAGAAATAAAAAAGCGGTGTAATGGTATTTTCATTGACTACTTTTTAATAAAGATTTAGGTGACCCACTTAATTAATTTAAGTAGGTCAAATGAGTATAAAAATTTAAATTTTTATGGCAAAGTTCAAACTTCAAAAGTAAAATAAGTTTTAAATATGATACAAGATGAAATTAAAAGTCATTGATTCAAATCATATTTCGATAAAGGTACGAAAGTGCTTAGGAAAATAAAGTATTGAATGTCTTACAAAATTATTTAATATGATATTAAAAATGAAAAAAATATCTGATCAATGAAGCTAGGTAAGTACTCTAGTTCTCTTAAATAAGAACAAGGAAGATATACAAAATTGTGCAAACAATAGAGGTATTAAACTAATGAATCATACTATGAAACTTTGGAAAAGAATGATAGAAAAAAGATTAAAGAAGAAAATCACAGTGATTGAAGATCAATTTGGATTCATGCTTAGAAGGTCGATAACAAAAACTATACATCTTCTCAGGAAACTAATTGAAAAGTATCAGGAGTATAAGCAAGATCTAAACATTATATTCATTGACTTAGAAAATGCTTATGATGAAGTCTCAAGAGAAATTATATAAAGAATTCTAAAAAAGAGATGTATTAGTGTAGTATATATTAACTAATTAAGGATATGTATAAAGATGTAATGACCAAAGCGAAGATTTCAAGTGGATTAACTGATGCATTTCTAATAATGATAGGATTATATCAAAGATTATCTCTAAGACTCTATTTTTTATACTAATCACGGGTGAACTTACTAGACACATTTAAAACACAGTATCGTGGTAAATATTGTTTGTAGATGATATTATTTTGGTAGATGAGATACGTGAAGGAGTAAATGCTAAACTAAAATCTTGATGGAAAATACTAGAAGTGAAAGGTTTTAGGCTTAGTAGAGTAAAGACAGAATATATATAATTTAAATTTAGTAATATTATATGTAATTAGATAATTATTAAGATAGTAGATGACAAGTTGTTTAGAACTGAGAACTTTAAGAATTTAGGATCATTTTTGCAAAACGATGGAGGGATTGAAAGAGATGTCTTACATAGAATACAAGCAGGATGGTTAAAATAAAAAAGGGCATCAAGTGTTTTTTGTAATATTAAATTACCTTTAAAACTTAAAGGGAAGTTCTAAAAAATGACATTTATATACCTGCTATGTTATATGATATTGAATGTTGGACTATGACTAGAATACATGACTAAAAGATAAGAGTTGTAGAGATGAGGATGTTAAGGTAAATATATGGACATACGAAAATGGAAAGAATAAGAAATGAGAGTATTAGAAATATGAAAAATCAAAGTTGCATTTATTGAGGAAAAACTCTGAGAGACATGTTTAAAATGGTATAAATATGTACTTAGATGACCAATAAATATTTCGGTTTAGTGATGTGAAACTATGATAAATATGTACATCAAATGAGGATGAGGAAGACCAAAAGAGACTTGGTTAGTAATAATAAAATCAGATAAAAATTATTTAAGTATAGATGATGATATAATAGGAGATAGAGCTTAATAGCGTAGACATATCCATATAGTCGACCCACCTAATGGACAAGGTTTTCTTGTTATTGTTGTTGTAATATATATATATATATATATATATATATATATATATATATATATATATATATATAATTTATAACAATTATAATATCAATACTACAACTCTAGTCAACACTAATAATACTATATTGTAACAATTATGAATCATACTGTTACAATATAAATAATTCATCAATAATTAATAATTAATACTGATGAATATTATGTTGTAACAATTATATAATCATAACTACTACATAATTATAGCAAATGCATGAACATAATGATTATGACTATGTAGTTATAGCAATTTCATGATCATAGTTGTTATTTCCAGGATCATAACTACTACAATTATATAACAACTATAATCCTATAGTTGTTACAACAATATTGAAATTATAAATAAGTTGAGAAATGATGAAATGTTATTTTGATGACAAATGGAAAAGAAATACTTTTTTATGAATTTTTGTCCTTTTATTTTCTCAAAATTATGATTCCCCTCCCTCTACCATCCCTAGGTAACTATAAGCGCAATTTTAGGCTATAAGTCAACTTTGTGGGATTGTTGTGATCGATAGAGGGGGGGATGAATATCGATAATGTATTTTTTGAAAATTAATCGAGAGTAAGCACAGTGGAAATAAAGAGCTTCGCAAGATAAAACACTACTAACATAGTTTGTTTTTCTTGGTTTGGAGTCTGTGACGGCTCCTACTCCAAGGCCCATGGTTCTTGACCGTTTTCGTTGGGCAATACTATAAGTTGGAAAATGTTGTACAAGTATAATGATTTAAGTATAGAACTGAATTGCAAACTTTATACCAACGACACTTAAAAAGAAGAGCAGAACTTGTTGGAGTGGCGTGTCGTTAATCTTGAATGTTGTTGGCGCAAAAAACTTGAGCACAGAAGCTTGTCGTAGTGTTTTCGAGTGCTTGAGTTCATGTATGAATCAAAGGGGTGAAACGCCTTTTAAACTGGATCTCGAGCGCCTGATAGGCTACAAGGGCGCCCTACACGTCACCTAAATCAGCCGCATTTTTATCGGCAGACTCAGCCAACTTTTATCCTGTTCTTGGGCGCCTGGGATCACTGAGGCGCCTCAGAAGCAGTGAGGTGCCTGAGAGCTGACATGGCGTGACTGTTGGGACCGGGTGCATGTCGACAAGGATACGAGTTCGTAAAATTTTAAATTTTTACGTGCAGCGGAAGAATTTGCATAAAATAATTTCCTAAATTATTTTAACTTCGTATCTAGCATGCAACCTTATAGTGTGTTGACATAATCATAAAATAAAACTTTGCGGAAAAGTAAACTAATTTACCAAGTACCTCGCGTAACTCGAAGTAAGGGACGAGATCCAACCGTAGCGTCCCTTGGAAGCTCCGCCTCTATTCGCGTCCACGCCGAGTTCTCTTCGGGATGACTTCGCAAAGTCACGAGTTTTGTGCCGACGAGAACTACTAGATTCTCTATAGGCACAACAAAGAAGATCAAGAGAAGAAAAGGAAACCACCAAGAAAACGGAATCGAATTCCGGGAAGAGAGGAGTCGCTATCCGCTTCTTCTTCTTCTTGCTTCGTTTCTTCTTCTTCTTGAAGCTCACGGCAACAACCTTGCTAGGGTGTAGGTTGGGCGCCGGCCCTAATAGAGCTAGGGTGGGCGCCGGCCCTAAGGGAGGGAGAGGAGAAGGAGAAGAGAATAAGAGGGAGAGAGGGAGCTACTTCTCTTGACAACTCAATTGGAATTAAGGGCTTGCCTTTGGTTCCTTTATATAGTAGCATCTCCCTTGCCAAGTCTCCCTCTTAACGGAATTAACGGAATTAGTTATCATAAGAAATTTATCCTATAAATTCTCTTATGAACTATTCCGTTTAAACCAAGTTTTATTATAACTAACTTTATAATAAAACTAATTAGTTATCATAAGAAATTTATCCTATAAATTCTCTTATGAATTATTCCGTTTAAACCAAATTTTATTATAACTAACTTTATAATAAAACTAATTAGTTATCATAAGAAATTTATCCTATAAATTCTCTTATGAATTTTATTATAACTAACTTTATAATAAAACTAATTAATCTCTCCTTTTATTATGGAATAAATTTTATAAGAAATTTATAAACTTTCTTATTATGGAAAAATCAATTCATAATTGATTTTATAAAATTAAAATAAACCAATTCATGGATTATTTTAACTTCCATAAAAAGAATAAATTTCTATAAATTTATTTATATAAATTTCTTTATACAAATTTATTTATCCATAATTTATAAAATAAATCGCGCTAGATCTATTTTATTAATTAAACCAGAATTAAATGGTTTCTCCCTTTAATGTGGCCGGCCATCCAAGGAGGGTTAGCACCCTCTTTGGCCGGCCAATCCAACCCGAACCGGTCGCGAATTAAACTCATTTAATTCGCCCAATAAGCCTTCAAAAGACTTAGCCATTTTTAGCTTCCATTGCGCCTCTGATTACCTCAGATTCGACTTATATCTCTTGATCGGAAAATCTAATTTTCAACTCGTTTTAAATCCCTCGGATTACTCGTAGTGCGTGTGACTAAATAGGCTTTCGATTTATGTTGGCCGTCTATAATCAACCAATTATAGAACGATCATGAGTGGCACCTAGTAGTACATCATGATCCCCAATTAATCGAAAGATCAACGGTTTGACCTCAGAAGAAATTATTCTGAAACCCTTCAGCAGCTCTAATGAATCGTGCCCCATTCCCTTCACCACCTTATACCCACTTGGTTCAGGACACGGTCTATGGTGTCAGTCCCCACTAGGCTGACTACGTCACACCTAGCCCAAGTAGTGTCTTTCTCGTCCATTGGATTTCTAATTACTCTCATGTATTTTAGAGACTCGCACTCTAAACATGATATACTCTGGCCAGAGGTTTTGAGTAACAATCCAACGATAGGCCTGGGTATACATCTCCTCGCAAGGAGTGGTGAATCCTTTGTAAGCTGTTCAAACATCTTCGGGCACTTCGGCTCATACCCAATCATCCTGGGTCCACACCTCCTTGGAGATGCTTGCTTAAGATGTTAAAGTATAAGTCTCCATGACCAAGATGACTTGAACACCGCAAGTCAAAGGAACATCGCACTTAAGCTGCAGTAAGAACTTCATTGACATATCTACATGTAGATTCCCATATGAAGTCTTACAGCTAGTCACTCCAATGAACTAGTTCCCTTAACTAGCATCCATGTTTATCTCCGGACATCCTAATGTCACCAGCCAGTGAGAATCAGCTGATTAGAGAATAACCCATGCTAGTCTCAACAGAATTGATAGTGTCCGTTTTTATCAATTCATCGACTAGGGATAATTTCAATACTTCACAATTGCACATTAGAGATAATCACTAGTTGTGATCCCATCACAAATTCTCTTATGCTGTGAGTTGTATTGCGGACATTCAGTAGATGAGTTTAAGATCCCAATCAAATACACAAAACATGTATACTCAAATAGTGAATTATCATTTATTAATATAAATGTTTACATCATAAGGCGATTACCTTAGGACACTTCTCTCATATCACTAACAAACTCCCACTTGGCCTAATGCCAATCGCTACGGTATCCAATACCATAGGCTCTAACATGTCCCTCAAACTTGCTTTGAGGCAAGGCCTTAGTTAAAGGATCCGCTATATTCCTTTCAGTGGGAACCCTCTCAATTTGTATGTCATTCCTACTTATAATCTCTCTGATCAGATGATAGCGACGAAGCACGTGTTTGGATCGTTGATGAGACCTTGGTTCCATTGCTTGTGCAATAGCTCCATTGTTGTCGCAGTAAACCGGCACTGCTTCATCAATGGTTGGAACCTCATCAAGTTTTGAGACAAACTTCTTGATCCAAACTGCTTCCGTGGTATAATCCGCTACGGTGTCTTGTTTGGAACCTTTCCAACTTATTGCGCCTCCATTCAAAGTAAATACGTATCCCTTCATCAATGGTTTCCAACTTCTTGAAAACCCACTTGCACCCTATGGGCTTAATCCCTTCAGGTGTGTTAACCAAGTCCCATACTTGGTTTTCGTACATGGAATCCATTTCCGACTTCATGGCTTCAAGCCATTTGTCCCTTTCTGAACTTTTCAGAACATCTTCATAACTGATAGGTTCATCATCGCTTATGAGTAACACGTCGTTCGATTCACTTATGAGAAATCCGTATCTCTCTGAATATTGCATGTCCTATCAGACCTACGAAGAGGTGGTGTTATTTTAGGTTCAACTGATAGCTCATCATTATGAGGTATTGGTTGTGGGTCTAGACTAGGTGTCTCTGTAATGTCTATTGGAGTTTCTTGAACTTCATCAAGTTCAATCCCACTCCCATTGTTTTCTTGTAAAAGAAATTCTTTTTCTAGAAATACAGCATGCCTTGAAACAAACACCTTTTGCTCCAAGGGATGATAGAATTGGTAACCCTTTGTTTCCTTAGGATATCCAATAAATAGACATTTATCAGACTTAGCATCCAATTTGTCTGATATAACCTGCTTCACATAAGCAGGACAACCCCATATCTTAAGGTGAGTTAAGTGAGGTTTCTTACTATTCCAAATCTCATATGGAGTAGTAGAGACTACCTTGGTCGGGACTCTGTTTAGCAAGTAAACAGCTGTCTTAAGTGCTTAGCCCCAAAAGGATTTTGGAAGAGTTGCATGATTCATCATAGACCTAACCATGTCCATCAAGGTTCGGTTGCGCCTCTCAGATACACCATTATGCTGTGGTGTATATGGCAGAGTCCATTGGGACAGTATCCCATTGTCCCTAAGATAATCTTGAAACTCTTGACTTAAGTATTCACCACCCCGATCGGATCGAAGTATTTTAATGCTTTTGCCAAGTTGTTTCTCTACTTCATTTCTGAACTCTTTGAATTTCTCAAAAGCTTCAGATTTGTGTTTCATCAAGAACACATACCCGAATCGTGAGTGATCATCGATAAAGGTGATGAAGTAGCTATAGCCTCCTTGTGCTAGAGTTGACATTGGTCCACATACATCGGTATGTATTAGACCAAGCAAATCTCCCACTGGATTACCTTTTCCGAAAAAGGGTAATTTGGTCATCTTGCCTTTTAAGCATGATTCGCATGTATCAAATGAACCGGGTTCAAATGATTCCAGAATTCCACATCGGTGTAATTCGGTCATGCGTTTCTTACTTACATGGCCAAGACGGCAATGCCAAGTGTAGGAGTCTATTCGATTATCTATTCGAGCACGTTTATTGCTAACTTCGATATTGAAAACGTCACTGGATAAATCTAATGTGTAGATGCCATTGCATAAAGTTCCATTCCCATAAAGAACGCCATTTAAAGTTATGTAACAACAATTGTTACTAAAAGTTAAATGATAACCCTTTTCATTCAAGCATGAAATAGATACAATGTTCTTTATTAACGAAGGAACGAAATAACAATTATCCAATTCTAAGACACGTCCAGTGGGGAGCTTTAGCAAATATGTTCCGATGGCAACAGCAGCAATCTTTGCTCCGTTTCCAACTCGCAAATTCGCTTCTCCTTTGACGAGTCTTCTTCTATTCCTTAGCCCCAGTATGTCATTACATATATGTGAGCTACACCCAGTATCAAGTACCCAAGTGTTTGAGGAAATAGAGTGACATTCAATAACGAAGATACTTGAAGAGGAAGGGGCATCGGATGCCTTATCTTTCAAGGACTCAAGATAAATCTTGCAGTTTCTTCGCAAGTGACCCTCCTTGCCACAGTGATGGCAAGTGCCTTTTAGGGTATTTTCAGTCTTTTTGGCCCTTTTCTCCTTTCCCTTATTCTGTTCTTTGGCCTTCCTCTTAGAACCTTTCTTCGAGGAACCAACTAACAGTACCGTCTTTAGATCCTGCTTCACAGAAGGCTTTAAAGTCTTCAGTAGGTTGAGCAACTCAAGAAACTGGTCTGGAGTTGCACTTTCGGGAGGACGGTTGGGAAGTTGATCTTCAAGGACATTAGCAAGCTTCTTTGCTTTGAGGACTGTCCTCAGGTTTCGAAGCCAGTCCATGAAGTTCGGCCCAGTCAGTTTATTGGTGTCCAAAATGGAACGCAAGTTTAGGGAAGACATGATCGAGTGATTATCCTAGAAATATAAATTGAGATTATGTGAGAAGATTGATTAAAGAATACATACATTAATAAAATCCTATTTATTTTTCAAATTGAATAACCCTTATTATCAATTCGGGAGATCGTAGGAACATCTCCAAATAGGTTGATATCCAACCATAGATAAGAACAACCATGACTGTGGCCATCAAGTTTTTCTTTAGCTATGAAGGTAGGTAATTACACCGATTACATATCACATATATGTAACTATCACTTTATGCTATCAACTAATTGAATGTTTGCATAAATCATTGGGTTGTTAACTCATTAACAAGTATGTAACATTTTACATAGCACCCAACTGCACCTCTCTTTACATCGACCTTGGCTGTGGCACAACAAATCGATGCTCCAAGCTTAAGGCTGACCCATTAATCAAGAAATAGTTTTAATATGGTTGGAGCTCATTCAACCGTTTAGTTAGGCTTGGATGTGTCCAACAACCAAAACTAAGGATTGACCTCTGACTCCAACTATATTATTCATAAACTAATTCCATGGTTTGAACATGTTGAGGTTCAAGTCGGGCATGGATGTGTCCATCAACCCAAACGAGAAACAAAACTCCGGTTCTAACCATATTAATGGAAGGTGTTAGCCTTAATATTTTGTAAGGGGTTTTGGGTCTCATCTTTTCTAAGCACATTCATGACATATGATTATGTCATGACTAACGATTTCCTTAATAAAGTATGTATGTGACTTAAGTTATCAAGTCTCATTAATTGAATTAGGAACCGGATTTCCTAATTCTAATTTCATACTATATTAAAGGAATTGTTTTGGGAAACAATTTCCTAAATTGTCATAATCAATTTCGGAAATAATATGTTCAAGACTTTGATTTCTCTAAATCAAAACTTATTAAATTAAGAGACAATTCCCTTAATTCAACCACATATTATTTTCATGAAAATCTCATTTAAGAAACTCTATAGGAAACCATTTTCCTAATTAATTTTGGAGACAACAATATGTAAGAGCATCACCTCTTAAAACATATTTTATTCATGGATTTAATTAATTACAACAAATCGTTTTCTAAGGGTGGCTCCCCGAGGCTCAGATACCCAAAGAAAAATAATTTGTTGTAAATCCAATTGGACGGCTCCCCGAGGCTCAATCCAAATCAAACATGACAATTTCAATTAAAAATTGGGAAATTAAATTACAACAACTAGCTTTAAATTGGACGGCTCCCCGAGGCTCAATCCAAAATAAAGAATTTTGTTGTCAATTTAAAGACCAATTCAAATTTAATTGTCAATTAACTGTCCATGAATTTGTCAGACTTTCTTAAAAGAAAGTGCCCAAAATTGCGAGATTTCATAAATTGGTTTTCAGAATAATTGTAAGTTTCTGGTACAAAGAAAACTTACATATTTCCAATAATTGGAAAATTTCTAAAATTAGAAAAATTTCCAAAATTGGAAAGTTTCCAAAGATGGGAAGTTTTCACAATTATTATAAAATTTTAGAAACTAGAAAATTTCAAAAGTTTACGAAATTTCATGACGATTTCCAAACTTTGAAATTCCTAAATCTAAAATTTATTATAATTGGAAAGTTTCCATAATTGAAAAATTTTCCAAAATTGAGATTATGACAAAGTTTTCCACAAAACAATTATATGATAATGTCGAACACTAACCGGCTCTGATACCACTGTTGGGACCGGGTGCATGTCGACAAGGATACGAGTTCGTAAAATTTTAAATTTTTACGTGCAGCGGAAGAATTTGCATAAAATAATTTCCTAAATTATTTTAACTTCGTATCTAGCATGCAACCTTATAGTGTGTTGACATAATCATAAAATAAAACTTTGCGGAAAAGTAAACTAATTTACCAAGTACCTCGCGTAACTCGAAGTAAGGGACGAGATCCAACCGTAGCGTCCCTTGGAAGCTCCGCCTCTATTTGCGTCCACGCCGAGTTCTCTTCGGGATGACTTCGCAAAGTCACGAGTTTTGTGCCGACGAGAACTACTAGATTCTCTATAGGCACAACAAAGAAGATCAAGAGAAGAAAAGGAAACCACCAAGAAAACGGAATCGAATTCCGGGAAGAGAGGAGTCGCTATCCGCTTCTTCTTCTTCTTGCTTCGTTTCTTCTTCTTCTTGAAGCTCACGGCAACAACCTTGCTAGGGTGTAGGTTGGGCGCCGGCCCTAATAGAGCTAGGGTGGGCGCCGGCCCTAAGGGAGGGAGAGGAGAAGGAGAAGAGAATAAGAGGGAGAGAGGGAGCTACTTCTCTTGACAACTCAATTGGAATTAAGGGCTTGCCTTTGGTTCCTTTATATAGTAGCATCTCCCTTGCCAAGTCTCCCTCTTAACGGAATTAACGGAATTAACGGAATTAGTTATCATAAGAAATTTATCCTATAAATTCTCTTATGAACTATTCCGTTTAAACCAAGTTTTATTATAACTAACTTTATAATAAAACTAATTAGTTATCATAAGAAATTTATCCTATAAATTCTCTTATGAATTATTCCGTTTAAACCAAATTTTATTATAACTAACTTTATAATAAAACTAATTAGTTATCATAAGAAATTTATCCTATAAATTCTCTTATGAATTTTATTATAACTAACTTTATAATAAAACTAATTAATCTCTCCTTTTATTATGGAATAAATTTTATAAGAAATTTATAAACTTTCTTATTATGGAAAAATCAATTCATAATTGATTTTATAAAATTAAAATAAACCAATTCATGGATTATTTTAACTTCCATAAAAAGAATAAATTTCTATAAATTTATTTATATAAATTTCTTTATACAAATTTATTTATCCATAATTTATAAAATAAATCGCGCTAGATCTATTTTATTAATTAAACCAGAATTAAATGGTTTCTCCCTTTAATGTGGCCGGCCATCCAAGGAGGGTTAGCACCCTCTTTGGCCGGCCAATCCAACCCGAACCGGTCGCGAATTAAACTCATTTAATTCGCCCAATAAGCCTTCAAAAGACTTAGCCATTTTTAGCTTCCATTGCGCCTCTGATTACCTCAGATTCGACTTATATCTCTTGATCGGAAAATCTAATTTTCAACTCGTTTTAAATCCCTCGGATTACTCGTAGTGCGTGTGACTAAATAGGCTTTCGATTTATGTTGGCCGTCTATAATCAACCAATTATAGAACGATCATGAGTGGCACCTAGTAGTACATCATGATCCCCAATTAATCGAAAGATCAACGGTTTGACCTCAGAAGAAATTATTCTGAAACCCTTCAGCAGCTCTAATGAATCGTGCCCCATTCCCTTCACCACCTTATACCCACTTGGTTCAGGACACGGTCTATGGTGTCAGTCCCCACTAGGCTGACTACGTCACACCTAGCCCAAGTAGTGTCTTTCTCATCCATTGGATTTCTAATTACTCTCATGTATTTTAGAGACTCGCACTCTAAACATGATATACTCTGGCCAGAGGTTTTGAGTAACAATCCAACGATAGGCCTGGGTATACATCTCCTCGCAAGGAGTGGTGAATCCTTTGTAAGCTGTTCAAACATCTTCGGGCACTTCGGCTCATACCCAATCATCCTGGGTCCACACCTCCTTGGAGATGCTTGCTTAAGATGTTAAAGTATAAGTCTCCATGACCAAGATGACTTGAACACCGCAAGTCAAAGGAACATCGCACTTAAGCTGCAGTAAGAACTTCATTGACATATCTACATGTAGATTCCCATATGAAGTCTTACAGCTAGTCACTCCAATGAACTAGTTCCCTTAACTAGCATCCATGTTTATCTCCGGACATCCTAATGTCACCAGCCAGTGAGAATCAGCTGATTAGAGAATAACCCATGCTAGTCTCAACAGAATTGATAGTGTCCGTTTTTATCAATTCATCGACTAGGGATAATTTCAATACTTCACAATTGCACATTAGAGATAATCACTAGTTGTGATCCCATCACAAATTCTCTTATGCTGTGAGTTGTATTGCGGACATTCAGTATATGAGTTTAAGATCCCAATCAAATACACAAAACATGTATACTCAAATAGTGAATTATCATTTATTAATATAAATGTTTACATCATAAGGCGATTACCTTAGGACACTTCTCTCATATCACTAACAGTGACTACCAACTCAGCTTTGCCACCTATTGAGAAAACCCCTCTGGAGCGTCTGAGTCCTCTCAGGCGCCTGGGTTCTTGGGCACTTGAGCCCTCTCAGGTGCTCCTGATTGCAGCAGCTGGTCCCTTTAGGCTGCAACCAAGGTTAGTCCAAGAACACAGTATAAAAACATAAATATATGCATGAATGATAGCCAGAGTTGTCTGGTTCTAACTTTGGATTTCAAATGAACTTCTAGGTCGAACCGACGCCTACTGTTCCCTCTTTCGGGGAACGCATCCTCACCTACTCCACTATGGAGAAGTTACCTTTGGCCAATCGGCTCCTCTGGTTGGACTTTTGCTCAGCTTACGAGACTCCCGGATCTCGAGACGTCCGTACCTTAACCCGTCTATACTTCTACCCATAGTCCTCGTTTGGTTAAGTCTCCTGCCCGATCTTCCAGATTAGGTCTTCAGTGCCCAATTCCAGACCATGTCTTCATACCCGATTCCTCAAACCAGGTCTTCATGCCCAATTCCTCGAACCAGGTCTTCATACCCAATTCCTCGAACCAGGTCTTCATGCCCAATTCCTCAAACTAGGTCTTTGTACTCAACCCTGCAGGTCAAGACTTCGTACCTAGGTTAACTAGGACTTTCTTGCACACTTAGTAAATTCATTAGATCACCACATAAACTTAACTTTGAATCCTTTGCCATTATCAAAACTAGGTTTGATCTAGTGCTTCCGGCATTAATAATCTCTCCCATTTTGATTTTTGGCGTTAGTGCCCGCGTGGGCCGAACCCTGGTGACTGGCCGTCGACGTTGATTCCTTCCGGAACAAGTTTGGCGCCGTCTGTGGGAAACCAGTAAAGCACCAGAAGGAGCACTGATGGCAGAGCCGACGGGACAATCCACCGTCCTGACAAAAGAAGAACTGGATCGCTTGGTGGCCAACACCATCAAAGGGGTGCTCGAACCAAATCGAGCAAGCCGCCTCACAGCGAGATGTTTTTTTATGCGGGAGCAGATCCCCAAAATCTCCATCTCGCACCCCCAACCTCGAAGATCCGTCACACTGTTGGGACCTTTCCGTTTAGCTAGAGGGGGGGGGGGGTGAATAGCTTTTTTAAGATTTTCTTTCTACACTGGTTAGCAAGCGCAAGCGGAAAACTAACAAAAACAAACTAAAACAATGCTAACACAACCTTTACGTGGTTCAGAGATGATACTCCTACTCCACGGCTATCCGTAAGGTGGACGATCCCGATCCTTTGGTGGATGACTCCCCGGAACACCTCCGGCTAGCTCTTGTCGCTCCGTGTGGGTCGAGAAACCTCGCCACAATACCTTGACGACCTCTGAGCACGTTTAGGCTACTAATAGGCTTTTCCCAAGCTTGTTTCGCCAAGAAGAAACAGTAAAAAATGAGCCCTCTTAAATAGTGCTCGATACAGTTCTGACCGTTACCAGTCGACTGGTGCTAACACCAGTCGACTGATCCTTGCAAATTCGAATGTCTCAGCCTAACCAGTTGACCGATCCTAGGATCAGTCGACTGATCTTTCTGTGCTCTACATCAGTCAACTAATCCAAGCATCAGTCGACTGCTACCTAAGGTTTTCCTTCCCGAGTACAATTCTCTCAGCACTCGAACCCTAGGATTTCCCTTCCCGAGTACACTTCTCTCAGCACTCGAATCCTCACGACTTAGCTGACTCTTCATCCAGCAGTCTCGACCTGTTGCCTTCAAGCCTTCTTCGACTTTGGCTCTCGTCCCTCGGATGCATGTAAGCCCACGGCTCGTCTCCCATGCCATCCTTCATGTATGCCTCGAAGTACGCTTCCCTCGGCTCATTGTTCCTGCTCTAGCAGCCTCGACCTGTTGCCTTCAAGCTTTCTTCAACTTTAGCTCTCGTCCCTCAGATGCATGCAAGCCCATGACTCATCTCCCCATGTCATCCTTCGTGTATGCCTCGAAGTTCGCTTCCCTCGGCTCATCGTCCCTGCTTTGTCCACAGTCCCTCGGATGCATACAAGCCCACGGCCTGTCTCCGTACACTATCCTTCACCGGACCCGAAGACGTCCAACTAAGTTCATGTGTATCCTGCAAACCTGCACACTCACATACACATATTAGATCAACATGAAATCCTAACTTAATCATATTGACACACACATCAAAACCAGGATCTACCCGATCACACTTGGGTCGATTGCACCAACACACACCACCGGGGCGACGCGCAGGAGCAGCCCCGGACCATCGGCGAGACTCTCCCAGAGACATTGAGAAGGCCAACTCGGTAGCCTCTAGCGCGTTGAGACATGAAGATGGACAGGGGAAGAGGGAGGAACCTATGGCCTCCCCTAAGGCTCCCTCTACTCCCTTCTCCTCCGAGATTGTAGATGACCCCATGCCGAAGCAGTTTCGCGGGCCTGGGATTGCTGATTACGATGGGAAGACAGATCCGAAGGATCATGTCTGTAAGTTTGAAAATGCGGCACTCCTACACCAATATACCGACGGTGTAAAGTGTCGGATGTTCTTGAACACCCTGTCCGGAGCAGTCCAATGATTGTTCCAGAGGCTGCCCTCAGGTTCTATCAACTCCTTCATGGAGTTTAGAACTGCCTTCCTCCACCACTTCGCCATCGCTATCAGAAGACGACACTCAATCTATTCACTCTCAAGTAGAAGCCAATAGAGCCGCTCAAGGAGTACATCCAACAGTTCAACTGGGTGGCACAAGATGTACCAAGTGTGACGTCGAAAATTCTCGTCAGCGCTTGTATCTAAGGGCTCTCCGAAGGGGATTTTTTCTGATCATTGGTGAAGAAGCCACCTGCCAACTTCAATGATCTGTTGGGGCGTTCGGTCAAGCACGTCAATGTGTAGGAGGTGCAATTCGCCCGTCGCAAGGAACCAGCCGGAGTCCCCCCTCAAGCTGTTACTCGGTCTGAAAGGAGGGAACCCCCAGCTCCAACCCAAGGGAAAGACCTTCACCCGGGGAAGGACCAGTAGGCTGGTAGGCGGAAACTGGTCGAGATAGTGGACACCAAGCATCCACGGCAGTACTACACATTCCACCCAGGAGTGTCATGTCTTGAAGGAAAAACTGAGTGAAGAGGCAGACCCCAAACTGCGAAGGAGGTGGAAGAAGACGAGGAATCGTCAGAATTCCCATCGGTGTAGCCTTTCTCCCAGGCGGAGGCAATCGAGAGAAAATAAGACCCGACACCGATCTCGATCGCGGTCAAGGGGAAGGAGCCGGGGGCCTGCACCCTGTAGGTCTCCCTCCTTGGAAAGAGACCCCAAGAAGGGCAAGACCCTTGCACGTGACCCGCCTTCTGGACATGTGGGAGTAATCATCGGAGGACCTACCGGAGGAGATTCCCATCGGGCAAGGAAGCCCAACACCCGGCGTCTGGAGAACTATGCAATTGGGACGAGCCGGAGCCAAGATCATGACCCTATGATCTCATTCGGCCCTGAAGACTTGGAAGAGGTGGAAGATGTTGGTGTAAAATGCATCAGTGATGAATAGTCATCCTCTAGGGTTTCGATGCTTGACAATATACTAAAGTTAGTAACAATATATGTTAGATCATACATTAAGGGTGGTCAAAGTGATCAAGGGTTAAACCAAACAGGACCTTATGTTTAGTAGGGTAAACCCAGCTTTGATCAGTTTGACAAAGGGTTAGCTAAACATGATCTTATATTTGGCAGAATAAATAGAACCCAGGGTTGGTCAGTTTGACCAAGAGATTAAACCACACCAGACTTGAGGTGTGAGATTATATCTAAAGATTGGAGGAAGTCTAGTCAGGATCATAATGACTAGCAAAGGAGTGATTGTGTTGAAGGAAATCCTAGTGAGTGAAGCTAGGTGAAGTAAATTCTAGTGAGTGAAGCTAGGTGGACTAAGTCCTAGAGTGAAGTTGGGCACGAAATCTTGGTCCAGGGGACTGAGCACTAAGTCCTGGTCGGGGATTGAGCAATGGAGTCTTTGCTAAGCGAGGATGGCGGACATAAATAGAGACGGGTCGAGGGACGTCTTGAGATCCGAGTTCTCGAAGGCCGAGCAAAAGTCTAGCTTGAGGTCTCGGTTGGCAAAAGCTTTTAGTCGAGCGGGAATCGTGGACAGAAGTAGAGACGAGTTGAGGTCGGACGCCTCGAGATTTGGGTTCTCGAAGGCTAAGCGAAAGTCCAACCCGAGGTTCCGGTTGGCAAACGCAACTCCTCTAGTGTGGAGTAGGTGAGGACGCGTTCCCCGGGAAAGGGAACATTAGGCGTCGGTTCGACCTAGGGTTTCGGATGAAATCCAAAGTCAGAACCAATCATTAAGGCTAAGATTATTTGTATGTTTGTTTTGTGTTTGGTGTCTTGCAGGTACCTGGAGTTGGAGGCAAGATAGGAGAGTAGAACATAAAACAAGATGACCTGGGAAAAGGATTCCCAGGTGCCTGAATTGAATCAGGCGCCCAACATCCTATGCGTCTGATTGGTCCCAGGCGCCTAGGATGGCTTTCTTATCTACGCTGCGAGTTCGGTGCAAAGGATAAAGTTTGATCGACACGTGGCAGGCGCCCAAGACATTACAGGCGTCCGTGAAGCTGCTATATAAAGGGGCAACCCCTCATTGCAGATCATCAACTTTCACATCCGCTAAAGTGTTCCGTGCGAAGCAAAAGTACTCAAAATGAAGCTCTACGACCAAGGAGGCTCCAGGAGAAGTATGCGGCACTTTGGACTTCCGAATTGGCCAGATCTTCCATTTTCTTTTGGTTTGCTTTTTATTTACGTGCTGAATTTATTTATTATTTGTGTGTAATTCAAACTGTAAGACGGGTTTCTCTGCCTCCGGAAAGTCCGGAAAGGAGACCATTAGTGGACTCATGATTGAGTGCTTAGGCCTTGGATGTACTAACCCTGGGGGGTTGGGAACCAAGTAAAAACCCACGTGTCATTTGTGTGTTGTCTTTCTTTTATTCTATTATTTTCCACTATGTACTAACTCTAATAGAAAGACGGTTAAACGAAGATTTCCGATGAATTTTTCCGAGTCGATATTCACCCCCCCTCTATCGACCGACACCGATCCTACATAAGCTCCCCATGAGCTTGGATGCTCTTCACCGGACTAACAACCGAAGGAGCAACGAAGCCACGAATTGAGGGGGAGCAAGGGTGGATACAAGTATTTTTTTTAAAAATTATGTCCATTTTTAAATTTCATATTAGATGTTTTAAGTGCAGGGAGATAAAAACCAGTGTCCTACTCATAAGAATCGTTCGTCACCACCGACGACAAAGGAGGTACCAGTGCCAGGAGTCTAGAGGGACAAGAGCCACATCCGGTGCTTCAAATATCAAAAGCACAGACACAACAAGAACCAGCGCCCGACCAAGGTACGAAAAATTAATTTGCGCAATAATTTTCAAATTCCTGCACAGTTATACCAGCATGCTGATAATTTAGATAGCACTTTTAATTTTTCCGATAAATTAGATTTTTTGAATAGTCAACTTAATGTTTTGCATGCCAAATTAGTTAATAATGGACTCAACATTGATAATAGTAAGATACCAAATATTAACTCATTAATCCATCATATTAATGCAATAATTTTTAGAATTAATTCTAATATTTTATCTGATAATGCTGATAATGTTAATAATAATATTATCGATAATTCTGATAATGTTAAGAATGATAATATTTCAACTAATAATTCTAACAACGCTAAGGATAATGATAATATCTTAGTTAGTAATATTATTGTTAATTCTTATAATTTTGAGGATAATGATGAAATTATTATTGATAATTTTGATATTTCTGAAATTAATATTCAATCCATTTCTGAACAGGATATTAATGATAATACTCTAGATAATCATGAAGATAATACTCAATACACCTTTGAATATAATACTATAACGTTAATAAATAATCCTGAAAATTATTCTACCTACTATGAAGATAATGATACAATATTTAAACATAACTCTGAAGATGAAGATGAAAATGAAATTATTAGAATTAAAGCTATAGTTAATAAGGTTTACAAAGAGTCAAATAAAGCAGAAGTATTAAATAAACTTGAAAAATTAAATGAAAAAGAAATAGTAGATGATTCGGATATTTTTGAATTAATGGAAATGATGCAACTAGACCCAAAATTATTAACAATTTAAACTTTATTACATAATTTTAACCTTAATTAATTCTTAAATAATTAAACCTTAATTAATTCTTAAATAATTAAACCTTAATTAATTCTTAATAATTTATCCTTTATTTTTTAACTAATTAAATCATAATAACTCAAAACTTAATTAATTCTTAATAACTTAAATTTTAACTAACTCATTACAACTTAAATCCTTTTTAACAACTTAAAATCTTAAATCTTAATTAATTAATAATTCAATAACGAATTCAATCCTAAATTCAATAAAATCCACGAACTAAATTCAAATTACAACTTAAATCCTTTTTAACAACTTAAAATCTTAAATCTTAATTAATTAATAATTTAATAACGAATTCAATCCTAAATTCAACAAAATCCACGAACTAAATTTAAATTAATTAACTTCAATTATGAAACTAATAAAATTCTACCCAACCGAAACATCCAACTAAATAACAATAAATATGTCAAAGTGGGTTGACATATTCGTGGGTTCACACGGTCAGTATCAAATCAAGAATTTGATACATTATTATAAACCTAAGAAAATTACTTGACTTTGACTCATGCATAAATGTCATGCCAATGCATCCACTTATTTTTCCTTAAATATCTGTTATGTCATCCATGTTTATTTTTCTGCATTACTTAGAATGGTCACTTAGGAAAAAGATTAGTTGATACTTGCCTAACCTAGTACCAGGGTGGGGCGAGATGATAGTACGTTATTGAAGCTTGACCTAGCTAAGTGGAACTAGCCGAAGCTATCTCACCACATCCTACACTAGTTAGACCAGAGTTTTTTCAAAAAGTGAATTAAAAACATTCTTTTTTTAAAAGGCTTTGTCTATGGAAAGGGTTGACGATCCAATAAGGTTACGACCAAAGAAGACCCCTGTGTCTCGCTAAGACCTGAAAGTCAATTATTGAAATATGCTTTTAAATTACAAATTGTTAAACCCTTCAAGCAATCTATAAATTAAATTGAGAAAAATAATTCAAGCATCTCACAAACACCTATAAGGCAACCGTGTTTGCTTGTATTGTGACACTTAGAATGGGTTAGATGTTAAGGACTAATTAATTGATAAATATTTTCAAAATATTTTAAAAATCTTTAGGATATTTTCCTAAAATCTATTTTCAAAATAATGTTTAAACATAATAATATTTTAATGAGTTTCATGCTTGATTGAGTGATTATTTATAGATACATTTTCAAAAATTATATCTTTTCGAAAGATGTTTGACCTACACTTAGACACAAACCTTTTAGGTCAATACTAAAGTCCCTTAAGACATTTAGGTAGAGGTCCTTGTAGTTAACAAGAGTAGCCAAAAGGTGTCAGGTTCAGGGGGAGTTTTTATTTTTGCGATTTTTTTAAAACAGTTTCTTAAAACTTACTCTTTTCAAAAATTTATATCATTTTAAAATGGGTTGTGCTTTAAAAATTATTATTATTTCTTTCAAAATGCATTTCGAAAAATATTTTTCAAAATCTTATTATGTCATTCAAAATATTTTTCAAAAATTATTTCTTCAAAAATTATCAAAAATATCTTTCAACAAATTATTTTAAATTGTTCTTATGATTTGGATAAACTCTAAAGACACATAGGAAGATTTCTTAATGATCTATAAGAATTCCTAAAAATGTGTCAGATTTAGGGGGAGTCCAAGTCAAAAGAAATTAATCTATTATTCCTGATTATTTCAAAATGTTTTTTTAATCAAACCCTAAGACTCAGAGGAAGATCAACTTGTGGTCAACAAGCTTCCTAGGACTGTGTCAGGTTTAGGGGGAGGTTCAAATTAAAAGACTTACCAGAAATTTCAAAAATAGTATATTTTCAAAAAAAAACCCCACTATCTTTTTAAATACTTTTGAAAATATTATACTATCATTTTCCAAAACTTATTTCAAAAATCTTTTTGTCTTTTGGGATATCTTTGAAAACAATCCTTACTTGAGTTTGAAAAATTTCAAGGACACTTAGGAAAATTTTCTTGTAGTTAACAAGGTTTGTGTCAAACTGGAAAAGAAACCAATTCAAGAAAGTTATTATTTTTCTAAAACTAAAATATTATATGGAAAATCCCTAAGACACATAGGAATTCTCTTGTGGTCAACAAGATTCCTAGGATTATGTCAGAGTTAGGGAAGTTCATTTTTTAAAATAATTATATAGTCATATATTGTTGGTGCAATATTTTTTTTAAAAAAAGTACTTAATATCATTTAGAATATTTTTGGAACAAGTACTTAAGTTTTTTTAAAAAAAGGGGGGGGGGGAGAGTTTTGAAAATCAGTTTTCAAAATATATAGTATTTTCAAAAGGTGGAGAGAGATTAGCTTAAAAAGGGGAAGAAAGACTTAAGTTAATTTTCTTCTTATTGTTGGTGCAAATCTTTCCTTTTAGTTTATTTCCTTTTGATGTTTGACAAAGGGGGAGAGAGCTTAAGTTAGAGTAAAAAAATGAAAAAAAGGGGAGAGAGCTTAAGTTAGATTTTTTTTTCGATTTCTCCCAAATGTTAAACTTAGAACCCTTAGACCTAACCTAACTTAAGGTTATTGTCAAACATCAAAAAGGGGGAGATTATTGGTGTAAAATGAATTAGTGATGAACAGTCATCCCCTAGGGTTTCGATGTTTAACAATATACTAAAGTTAGTAACAATATATGTTAGATCATACATTAAGGGTGGTCAATGTGATCAAGGGTTAAACCAAACAGGACCTTATGTTTGGTAGGATAAACGCAGGTTTGATCAGTTTGACAAAAGGTTAGCCAAACATGATCTAATGTTTGGCAGAATAAATAGAACCCAGGGTTGGTCAGTTTAACCAAGGGATTAAACCACACCGGACTTGAGGTGTGAGATTATATCTAAAGATTGGAGAAAGTCTAGTGAGGATCATAATAACTAGCAAAGGAGTGATTGTGTTGAAGGAAATCCTAGTGAGTGAAGCTAGGTGAAGTAAATTCTAGTGAGTGAAGCTAGGTGGACTAAATCATAGTGAGTGAAGCTAGGTGGACTAAGTCCTGGTGAGTGAAGATGGGCACGAAGTCTTGGTCCGGGGGACTGAACACTAAGTCCTGGTCGGGGATCGGGCAACGGAGTCTTTGCCAAGCGAGGATGACGGACAAAAGTAGAGACGGGTCGAGGTCGGACGTCTCGAGATCTAAGTTATCGGAGGCCGAGCAAAAGTCTAACCGGAGATCCCGGTTGGCAAAAGCTTTTAGTCGAGCGGGAATCACGGACAGAAGTAGAGACGGGTTGAGGTCGGACGTCTCGAGATTCGGGTTCTCGAAGGATAAGCGAAAGTCTAACCGGAGGTTCCGGTTGGCAAACACAACTCCTCCAGTGTGGAGTAGGTGAGGACGTGTTCCTCGAGAAAGGGAACATTAGGCGTCAGTTCGACCTAGGGTTTCAGGTCAAATCCAATGTCAGAACCAATCATTAAGGCTAAGATTATTTGTATGTTTGTTTTGTGTTTGGTGTCTTGCAGGTACCTGGAGTCGGAGGCAAGATAGGAGAGTAGAGCACAAAACAAGCTGACCTAGGAAAAGGGTTCCCAGGCGCCTGAATTGAATCAGGCGCCTGGCAACCCAAGCGCCCCACAAGAGTAAGGTGCCTAACATCCCAGGCGCTTGATTGGTCCCAGGCGCCTGGGAAGGCCTTCTTATCTTCGCTGTGAGTTCGATGCAAAGGATGAAGTTTGACTGACACGTGGTAGGCACCCAAGACATCACAGGCGCCCGTGAAGCTGCTATATAAAGGGGTTCGACCCCTCATTGCAGATCATCAACTTTCACATCCGCTAAATTGTTCCGTGCGAAGCAAAAGTGCTCAAAGCGAAGCTCTGCGACCAAGGAGGCTCCAGGAGAAGTGCGCGACACTTCGGACTTCCGGATTGGCCGGATCTTCCATTTTCTTTTGGTTTGCTTTTCATTTACGTGTTGAATTTATTAATTATTTGTGTGTAATTCAAACTGTAAGACGGGTTTCTCCGCCTCCGGAAAGTCCGGAAAGGAGACCATTAGTGGACTCATGATTGAGTGCTTAGGCCTTGGATGTACTGACCATGGGAGGTTGGGAACCAAGTACAAACCCGCGTGTCATTTGTATGCTGTCTTTCTTTTATTCTATTATTTTCCGCTGCGTACTAACCCTAATAGAACGACGGTTAAATGAAGATTTTCGATGAATTTTTCCAAGTCGATATTCACCCCCCCCCTCTATCGACCGACACCGATCCTACAAAAGCTCCCCATGAAGATGCCCTGGTGATCCTTGCTTGCATCGCCAACTATGAGGTCAAGCGCATCTTCGTAGATACAGGAAGTTCCATGAACATCCTGTATGAGGCTGCTCTGGATCAAATGCAGATCGACGAGGATGATCTACTTCCGGTCTCGACCCCGTTGTTCGGCTTCACCGGGTATCGAGTACAGCCGATAGGGCAAATCACCTTATCGCTATCATTGGGCAACGACCTGCTCGAGAGGACCAGGAGGACACCCTTTTTTATCGTGGGTGTTCCCTCATCCTAGAACGCCATCTTGGGCCGCCCGACACTCAGTGTCTTCCAGGCGGTGGTATCTGTCTACCACCAGAAGATAAAATTCCCGGTAGGCGACTAAGTGGCTGAAGTCAAAGGGGACCAACTGGTGTCTCGGCGATGCTATAATGGGGAAGTCAGATCGGAGTCCCGGAAAAACTCGAGGGCACAGGAAGGCAAACCGGAGAAAGAGGTCATTCACAGGAGGACAGGGCCAAAAAGCTCAAGAGGCAAGAGTAGGCCAAATATCTCCAACCCTGTCACCCCCGGTACGATTTGTGTGACATACTATGTACTCAACTGTGTATTCTTGCTGCCTTGCAGTGAATTCATGAAATAAAGGAACACGCCATCACAAAAGTGGCAGTACATCTGATAAAACCCTAATACCTCACGGTGATGCGGATGCCCGGGGTACTTAGGCTTGGTCTGGGAGCTACGGACGCCCAACCAAGAAACCAAACCCTAATACCTCGTGGTGTTGTGGATGCCCGAGGTACTTAGGATTGGTTTGGGTGCTACGGATGCCCACCAAGAAACCAAACCCTAATACATCGCGGTGCTACAGATGCCCGGGGTACTTAGGCTTGGTCTGGGTGCTACGGACGCCCAACCAAGAAACACAACCCTAATACCTCGGGGTGCTTCGGATGCCCGGGGTACTTAGGCTTGGTCTGGGTGCTACGGACGCCCAACCAAGAAACCAAACCCTAATACCTCGCGGTGCGGATGTCCGGGATACTTAGGCTTGGTCTGGGTACTACGGACGCTCAACCAAGAAACAAAACCCTAATACATCGGGTGCTTCGGATGCTCGGGGTACATAGGCTTGGTCTGGGTGCTACGGACTCCCAACCAAGAAATAAACCCTAATACCTCGTGGTGTTGCGGGTGCCCGGGGTACTTAGGCTTAGTCTGGTTACTACGGGCGCCCAACTAAGAAACAAAACCCTAATACCTCGCGGTGCTGCGGATGCCCGGGGTACTTAGGCTTGGTCTAGGTGCTACGGATGCCCAACCAATAAAACCAAACACTAATACCTCGCGGTGCTGCGGATGCCCAGGGTATTTAGGCTTGGTCTGAGTGCTACGGATGCCCAACCAAGAAACTAAACCCTAATACATCGCGGTGCTGTGGATGCCCGGGGTACTTAGGCTTGGTCTGGGTGCTATGGACACCCAACCAAGAAACCAAACCCTAATACCTTGTGGTGCTGCGGATGTCCGGGGTACTTAGGCTTGGTCTGGGTGCTACAGAGGCCCAACCAAGAAACAAAATCCTAATACCTCATGGTGCTACGGATGCCCAGGGTACTTAGGCTTGGTCTGGGTGCTACGGACGCCCAACCATGAAACTAGACCCTAATACGTCGCGGTGTTGCGGATGCCCGGGGTACTTAGGCTTGGTCTGGGTGCTACGAACGCCCAAACAAGATACAAAACCCTAATACCTCGTGGTGTTGTGGATGCCCAGGGTACTTAGTGTTGGTGCAGACAGCATCCAAGTCGAACCTGTGTTTTGATAATAGCAAAAGGGTTCAAAAGGTTAAGATATAATGTTGATCTAACATGTTCACTAAGTATACAGGAAAAGAAGTCCTAGGTACACTAGGCACGAAGTCCTGGTCGAGGACTGGGCACGAAGCCCTGGCAAGGAGCTGGGCACCGAAGACCTGCTCGGAAGGTGGGCACGAAGACCTGCTTGGAAGGTGGGCACGAAGACCTGGTCAGGTGCATCGGGCAAAAGTCCAACCGGAGGAGCCGGTTGGCAAAAGGTAAATTCTCCTGAGAGGAGTAGGTGAGGACGCATTCCCCGTCGAGGGAACATAGGCGTCGGTTCGACCTAGGGCTCCATTTTGGAGACCCAAAGTCAGAACCAAGACAGCTACAGATGTAAAATTCACTAACATTCTTGCTTTATTGTGTTTGGTACTAACCCTGGATGCAGGACCGAAGGAACGAGCCTCTGCAGCTCAGAACGCCTCAAAGGAATAAGGCAGCAGCTGGGTTGGGCGCCCAGGAGGTCCTGGGCGCCCTAAGTAAGAGCCAAACATGGGTGGAGCAAGAAAACGCTTCGGAAGCATAGCTCCGGGGCGCCCCCATGCTCCCGGGCGCCCCCGTGCTCCCGGGCGCCCCGGATGCCTTGGGCGCCCCGGGCTCAAGCTAACGAAGTGGATAAAACTTATCCAGCCGAGAAGCCCGCTGAAAGAGTCAACCAGGGCGCCCCCTGCGTCCCGGGCACCCCCACAGTCAACTCTCAGCCCTATTCGAGGGGGATAAGGGCTGACCGAGACTTGCTCGGATTGGCTGACACGTGGGGGGGGGGGCGCCCCCAACGTTTAGGGCGCCCCGGGAAGCTATAAAAAGCCCCTCGACCCCAAGGCTTCAACAATCACTTCTTCCAACGCCAATACGCTCTTCTGCTCAAGCGCTCTGCTTCGGAAACCTCCCAACTCGAGATACAAGCGCCGACGACATCCCTCTGCTCCGAGATACATTCCACACCGGACGTCGGTAACGAAGAGCTGTCCTTTTAAGTTTACTGTACTGCAATTGTAATATCTATTTGTAAACCTTTTTGCGCACATATAGAATTGCCCGTAGTAAACGGTCAACGACCGTGGGCCTTGGAGTAGGAGCCGACCGCGACTCCGAACCAAGTAAAATCTTGGTGTTTGTGTGTTGTTGAGTTTTAATTTTTCCGCTGCGTATTCTCTTTTTCAATCCGAAACGACTTACGATATTCACCCCCGCTCTATCGTATTCTCTCGATCCAACAAGTGGTATCAGAGTGGGGAAGCTCAAATTTGGTGCAACCACCAGTTTGAGAGTTTTTCGGATTTTCTTCGAATTATTTCTTTTCTTCTTTTTTGAATTTTTATCGTTAATCGAGACCGGTGCAACACCCCTCGATAATTCTTTTTCTTTATCCCGCACTACTAATCCAAGACCAAGTCTTGGGACAGAGTTTTCCTTTCTTTTCTCTCTTTTTCAGATAAACTCCTTAATGGCCATGCAAGAAGGCTTCAGCACCGCAAGACCACCGCTCTTCAGTGGGGAGGACTTCTCCTACTGGAAGAGCAGAATGGAGGTCCACCTGAAAACTCAGGTGGACATGTGGATAATCATCCAGTCCGGACTGGAAATACCAAGGAATGCTGATGGAGTACAACAATCTTACACTGAATGGGGCGTTGCACTCAAAAAGAAAATTGAAGCCGATGCCAAAGCGACGCAAACACTCCAATGCGGCCTAACAAAAGAGGAGCTGAACCGGGTGGGTCCATTCAACAGCGCCAAAGAACTTTGGGGTAAGCTGATCGAACTACATGAAGGAACCTCCGACACCCGAATCAGCAAGAGGGACCTTCTGCTGAACAAGCTGTACACCATCAAGATGAACGAAGGCGAATCAGCAGCTCAGCTCCACGCCAGAATTTAGGAGCTGATGAACGGTCTACACACCATTGGTCACAAGGTAGAAAACCGTGACCTAATAAGGTACGCCCTTAACGCTTTCCCAAGAAACACCTTGTGGGCATCTATGGTAGATGCTTACAAAGTTTCTAGGGATCTTTCCAAAATCAAGTTAGATGAACTTTTTTCTGAACTCGAATTACATGAACAGACTAACTGCAATCTGGCCGAGAAAGGCATTGCCTTTGTTGCAGGTAAAGCTGGAAAGACAACCAAGAAGAAGCCTCAACCTACACCCGAGTCTGATTCAGACACAGACTCAGAAGACGACGAAGGAGATCGACCTAAGCTGGTTCGACTGGCCCGGAATTACTACAAGGAATTGAAGAATCAATCCCATAGAAGAAAGGCCAGCCGAAAGAAGGAAGATCAAGCTGAATCAACTAAGAACAAATCAAGTGTGACTTGCTTCGAGTGCAATAAAAAGGGACATTTCAAATCCGAATGCCCTAACCTAAAAGAAGCCAAGAAAGAAAGAAGAAAGAAAGCACTTCAAGCAACATGAGACGAGTCCTCCTCCGAGGAAGAAGAAGAGGCCCCACAGTCTAACCTGCTCACACTAACCGCCTAAGAAGAAATCGAGACCGAGTCAGAATCGGAGCCGGATGACGGCAAACTCACTTTTTCAGAAAATGACGAAATAACTGTAAGTGGTTTTTCTAGAATGCAATTATGCGAATTAATTTCTTATCTTTCTCGAGATTTGACAAAAGCGAAAATCCGAGTCGAGTCTCTCAGACAGGAAGTAAGACTCCTGAAAGAGAGAGCAGACTCTGAACCCTTAACTGAGAAGGTTCAAGAAGGAACCTCTGCTCAAGTTGAAAAACTTGAGATAGAGAACTCTTTTTTGAAAACTCAAGTTAAGGATCTTAGAGCTGTCTTAGAATGTTTCACTTCTGGTTCCAAGGGTCTTGACATGATTCTTGGAAAATAGAAGTCGGTTCTAAATTGATCCGGGTTGGGCTATAGAATAAAATCTAGACAAAGATCCTACTATGCTGTACTGAACCAGTCCAGACCTAAAGTTCAGGCATGGGTACCCAAACTGTGCCTGAACAAACAAACTGGATCAAATCAGTATTGGATCCCCAAGGACAAGATTCACATCTTGCCAAACTATTATCGTGGCTTTAGTCCAGGGGGAGCCAAATTAAAAACAATATTTATTGTTAGATAAAATTCAATTTTTGCAAATTGCATGATTGCTTGCTTATTTAATTTCTACAATTTACCATGCTTAGACTTAGGAATGGTTAGTTAAGGACTGAACCAACTTAACTGAAATTTGAACAACATAGTATTGGGTGGCGGTGAGATGATAGTACGTTAGGGAAGCCAATTCTAATAAGGTCAAGTATACTCTACTTGGTCTCTTTAGACTGGTGAAACTAGCCGAAGCTACCGATCCAAGACCCAAACTAGTTAGACCAGAATTTTTCAAAATAATTTTTTGAAAATAAAATTTCATTAAAAGGCTTTGTCAAGGAAAGGGTTGATGATCCAATAAGGCTACGGCCAAAGAAGGCCTAGTGCCTCGCCAAGACCTGGAAGCTAATTTTTGAAATTTAAATTCAAATTATTATTTGTCAAATTCGAATCTAACACAAACTTTCAACTTTCAGTTAATTGTAGATTCAAATATTTTTTAATAAACTCAAAATCAACTATTTTCAAAATTAATTCAATTTTTTTTTAAAATAAATCATAATTTTTCTAAATAATTCTATCTACCAAAACCTATCTCACAAAAACCCATAAGACAAACATGATTGACAACTCTAGAATGGGTGAGATGGTAAAATTTAACTTAATTCAGTTAATACCCGCATTATTGTTTAAATACATGTTAGAACGGAATTAACCTAATACTAGTCAAACCATGGTCAAACTAGTCAAACCATTGTCAAACTAGTCAAACCATGGTCAAAGCAGTCAAACCATAGTCAAAGCAGTCAAATCATATCATATCACGGTCAAATGGTCAACAAAACATTAAAGTTCTCACATCCTACTTAATCCGGGCGCCCGTGACTCCTAGGGCGCCCCCTTATGACTTTCTCTTCGTTCAAGGCAGATAAACTACCAAGCTTGCTTAATCGGGGCGCCCCGGCCCTTGCGGGCGCCCCCAGAACTGGTCAAAGCAGCAAAGCTACCAACTCCCTCTGATCGGGGCGCCCAGGACATCGCGGGCGCCCCCGAATGGCATTCGGACACTGCCAATGGCAGAAGCCCTGTCCCAGTCGCCCGGGAGCTCCCGGGCGCCCTAGCCAAAACGCCTATAAAAGGCTACCCGAATCTCCTCATCTTGCCACACCCAAAATCATTCTCCTCTCCAACTCCCTTCCTTCCAAGTGACCTTGCAACCTTCTCAAGCTCTCATCCTCGACAATGCCTCCCCGAGCTGCCACCCGGTATAATCTTATTTGCATTTAAATTAATTTTAATTTTCTTTAATGCAATTCCTTCATAATGTTAGAAAACGCCGAGCAAACCAAGCAATCCCCGGTACCGAACCTAGTCCCGATCCTAGGTTCTCAACTTTAGAACTTTGTAATAAGTTTGCCTAAACGACATACAAGCCTATAAAAACTAGCTACTTAAATAGACAATTCTTCACCCAATCTTACCCCTTGGCAATGAATGTTATAAACTTTTACCAACTCGATAACCTTGTATTCTGCACTTATTCCATCAACACATCTCTGTGTGCAGAATTCTATAATAACATAGTTAGACAAGATGGTCTTATGTTTGTCACTACTGTTCAAGGGATGCCCTTGACAATCACACCCTCCCTGCTTAACCGATTTCTAGGACTACAACTCTCCCAGTCCACCTTTTACTGCTATCCTCCTAGGGATCCTCCTTTTGATGCTCCTTACTCTCACATTACTCTAGATACTCTACACTCATACTTCTATAGGAATGCTAGGAACCCCTTAGCCAGCCGATTTCAGTCTGTGGACCTTCAGGTCTAGGACTATGCTCTTTATAGAGTTTTAGTCCGCTGCATCTTACCATTATCCACTAGGGACGTCGCGACTATACGACCATTTCATACCTTCCTTCTGTATGCACTGATCCACCATCTTGATATCGACATTGGACTACACATATTCCATACGATCCTATATGCGTCCAGTGTTACCACTCAGGGGCGGGTACGCACCCCCTATTGCCACATCATCACATCCATCCTTCATCATCACGGTCGTAACATCACCGAGGGTGAGATGGCCGCGTTGACTGACTTCGATGAGATAGGTTATAGGAACTTCTCCCTAGCCGGTATAGAGGTCTCAGGTACCGGGGTTTTGTCCTGGAGACGTCAGAGAGCCGTACCCCAGATCGACTCGAATGAGGAGGTTGAAGTCGATGTCGCAGATCTGGCAGCCGAGGTGTGTGAGCACATAGACGAGCCACCATCACTGACCATCGACCAGCGCTTCACTCAGATGCAGACGGAGCTCCACAGCCTCCGAGAGGAGGTCGAGGCATACCACTTCGAGAAGATGGAGGCTCGAAGAGCCGATCGAGAAGTAGATGACGCTCGATACACTGAGATGATGTCACTACTCAGAGCGTGGCAGCCCAGCTCTTCTGACCATCCTGGTCCCTCCTCCTAGATTTGATTAGTATTGTACTAGTAATTGTTTGACTGCCCCTACTCAGTAGGGTTGACTCATGTTTGACTTGTATGACTGTGCTGGTTCTCTCTCATACCAGCTGACTTATGGAGTTGACTACTTGCTTTTTCATGATTATCTGATCTTTATTAGGATTATGCTTGGTAGAATAAGGTTTACTTTATTCTTCGATTTTTAAACTGCTTTACTTGCTTTTAAAATCAGTTTCTAAAATAATTTTAAAACTGCTTTACATAATTTCAAAATCAGCTTTTACTTAGTTTGAAAAATCTTTTTATCACTTTTAATTGCTCGACTTAGTTTTCTTTTCAAAAAACTACCCCTTTCAAAACTAGGGCTTTTTCGCAAATGGACTTAGCCTAGGCCCTAACCCTAGAACTGCATGCACCTATAGATTTAGAAGCCAACATCTCACAAGCACTTTAGGGTACTTTTGATTGATAACCTAGAATGGGTTGAGATGCTTAGGTCTTTGCTTAATTCAAGATGCTTTAAGTCAGTACATCTGCAGTAATTGGGGCACTAAATACAACTTAAACAGTAATCAAGTTAAGTGTCAAGTTTAGAAAATCTAACTTGAAAAGAACATTTAACTCGACTAACCCTAGCGAAAACTAATGTTTATAACAGTAAGTAAGTAGCTAATTGAGTTAGACAGGACCCTACAGAGATAATTTAAATTGGTTTGATTCAGTTTATCTTGTATTGGTTCAGTACAACACATTATTCTGTTATATCCTTATGCAATTCATTTTTATTTGCTATATTCGGTTGTTTTTGATATATGGCAAAGGGGGAGAGATAGGAAAGGAGAGAAGCCTTAAATTTTTTCAAAATTTTATCCTTTCTTCAAAAAGTACTTACTCTAGGTTTTTCAAAAATGTTTAAATATACTTAACCTATTTTCTTCAAAAATGTTTAAATATACTTAGCCTATTTTCTTCAAAACTGTTTCAAAGTGCTTAACCTATTTTCTTCAAAAATGTTTAAATATACTTAACCTATTTTGTTCAAAAATGTTTAAATATACTTAACCTATTTTCTTCAAAACTGTTTCAAAGTGCTTAACCTATTTTTCAAAACTGTTTCAAAGTGCTTAACCTATTTTCTTCAAAACTGTTTTCAAAGTGCTTAACCCATTTTTCTTCAAAAATGTTTCAAAAGTACTTGATCTAAATTGCTTCCAAAATGTTTCCAAAATTTTTCTAGGTACTTAAGACTTGAGCTGTAACTTAAGTTGTTTTCAAAAGTTTTTCTAAGTGCTTAAACCAAGCTATTTATTTAAATATGTTTTAGTACTTAACACCCAAGCTATGTTCAAAATTTGTCTAAGTACTTATCTTAAATAAAAAGGTTTCAAAAGTGCTAAAGAGATTCAAAATCTTTCTTAACTTTAGAAAATTTTTTCTACCAAGTTATTGACTTGGAAATTTTTCTAAATATCACCAAAGCTTTCTCTTGGAAAATATTTTTCTAAAAACCACCTTTGAAAAATGTTCTAAATGTTTGACAAATTAAATTCCATCTTTTAAACTTAGAAATTTCTCAAAACCCCCCGAACCTTAAGAAAACCTAGGGGGAGATTCCTTCCAAGGGGAGGAAACTAAACTTTTACATCACCTGTTCTTGATTAACATAACTTTTTGAATTGGGTTTGCCATAAATAAAAAAGGGGGAGATTGTTGGTGCAGACAGCATCCAAGTCGAACCTGTGTTTTGATAATGGTAAAAGGGTTCAAAAGGTTAAGATACAATGTTGATCTAACATGTTCACTAAGTATACAGGAAAAGAAGTCCTAGGTACACTAGGCACGAAGTCCTGGTCGAGGACTGGGCACGAAGCCCTGGTAAGGAGCTGGGCACCGAAGACCTGCTCGGAAGGTGGGCACAAAGTCCTGGTCGAGGACTGGGCACGAAGCCCTGGCAAGGAGCTAGGCACCGAAGACCTGCTCGGAAGGTGGGCACGAAGACCTGCTTGGAAGGTGGGCACGAAGACCTGGTCAGGTGCATCGAGCAAAAGTCCAACCAGAGGAGCCGGTTGGCAAAAGGTAAATTCTCCTGAGAGAAGTAGGTGAGGACGCGTTCCCCGTCGAGGGAACATAGGCGTCGGTTAGACCTAGGGCTCCATTTTGGAGACCCAAAGTCAGAACCAAGACAGCTACAGATGTAAAATTCACTAACGTTCTTGCTTTATTGTGTTTGGTACTAACCCTGGATGCAGGACCGAAGGAACGAGTCTCTGCAGCTCAGACGCCTCAAAGGAATGAAGCAGCAGCTGGGTTGGGCGCCCAGGAGGTCCCGGGCGCCCTAAGTAAGAGCCAAACATGGGTGGAGCAAGAAAACGCTTCGGAAGCATAGCTCTGGGGCGCCCCCGTGCTCCCGGGTGCCCCGGATGCCTTGGGCGCCCCGGGCTCAAGCTAACGAAGTGGATAAAACTTATCCAGCCGAGAAGCCCGCTGAAAGAGTCAACCAGGGCGCCCCCTGCGTCCCGGGCGCCCCCACAGTCAACTCTCAGCCCTATTCGAGTGGGATAAGGGCTGACCGAGACTTGCTCAGATCGGCTAACATATGGGGGGGGGGCGCCCCCAACGTTCAGGGCGCCCCGGGAGGCTATAAAAAGCCCCTCTACCCCAAGGCTACAACAATCACTTCTTCCAACGCCAATACGCTCTTCTGCTCAAGCGCTCTGCTCCGGAAACCTCCCAACTCGAGATACAAGCGCCGACGACGTCCCTCTGCTCTGAGATACATTCCACACCGGACGTCGGTAACGAAGAGCTGTCCTTTTAAGTTTACTGTACTGCAATTGTAATATCTGTTTGTAAACCTTTTTGTGCACATATAGAATTGCCCGCAGTAAACAGTCAACGATCGTGGGCCTTGGAGTAGGAGCCGACCGTGACTCCGAACCAAGTAAAATCTTGGTGTTTGTGTGTTGTTGAGTTTTAATTTTTCCGCTGCGTATTCTTTTTTTCAATCCGAAACGACTTACGATATTCACCCCCCCTCTATCATATTCTCTCGATCCAACACTTAGGCTTGGTCTAGGTGCTACGGATGCCCAACCAAGAAACAAAACCCTAATACCTCGCGGTGCTGCGGATGCACGGGTACTTAGGCTTGGTCTAGGTGCTACGAACTCCCAACCAAGATACAAAACCCTAATACCTCCCGATGCTGCGGATGCCCGGGGTACTTAGGCTTGGTCTGGGTGCTACGGGCACCCAACCAAGAAACCAAACCCTAATACCTTGCGGTACTGCGAATGTCCAGGGTACTTAGGCTTGGTCTGGGTGCTATGGACACCCAACCAAGAAACCAAACCCTAATACCTCGCAGTGCTGTGGATGCCCGGGGCACTTAGGCTTGGTCTGGTTGCTACGGACGCCCAACCAGGAAACAAAACCCTAATATCTCGCGGTGCTTTGGATGCCCGGGGTACTTAGGCTTAGTCTTGGTGCTACAGATGCCCAACCAAGAAACAAAAACCCTAATACCTCGCGGTGCTGCGGATGCCCGGGATACTTAGGCTTACAGACGCTCGACTAAGTAATAAAAACCCTAATACTTCGCAGTGCTGCAGATGCCCGGGGTACTTAGGCTTGGTCTAGGTGCTACAGACACCCTACCAAGAAATAAAAACCCTAATACCTCATGGTGCTGCGGATGCCCTGGGTACTTAGGCTTGATCTGGGTGCTACGGACGCCCTACCAAGAAACAAAACCCTAATGTCTCGCGGTGCTACGTATGTCTGGGGTACTTAGGCTTGGTCTGGGTGCTGCGGACACCCAACTAAGATCTACACAGCCCCTACCACCTATAACTGGGAATTTGAGGGGGCTCGAGGATGGAAGGGTAACACACAACCTACCAGATATGAAACAAGCATCCTCAGACAAGGTGAAACCAGCAGAATATCTGATTACTGCTCGAAACGCTTACACATCAGAGTTAACAAGTGTTTTCCTTCATCTCTACAGGAAATACATTAACAATGACATCTCGAGGGAATACAAAGAATAGGGGATACAATCAGTAGATCTGGTAGAGGAGATCACTCCTTTGCCCGGGTCCTCCCCTATCGCATCAGCATCCCTGCATGGTCGCTTAACTCGGAACCGTCTTCTAATGGCGGGTTAGCGAGGAGCCATCTTTGTTATGGTCAGGTCCCTTGAATTTTCGACCGCGGCTGGGACTTCTGGGTCCTCCCTCCTCATGACCATTCACGGACGAAAGAGGAACAGGAACAACTTAGGGTACACATGGACGAAACAGTTCCATTCAATTACCCTGATTGCCTCTTACAGTCAACTCACATTCGAGAATAAAGAAGAATTGCAAAATACAAAGGGAAGAGAAGGGGGAGCAGCAGCTACAACTCCTCCTTGGATGACAAACTACTCCAGGGCCGACTGGTGGTCGATGCCCAAAACTCGGGGAAGCAAGCGATCCAACGGGGGAGAGCACCCGGAGAGGGACAAGAGATGAACCACCAGGAGATGCTCCCAGGTGAAACAAATGATATCATCTCTGCTATGCTCCCCGACGAAGCATATATGTCTTCTCTGGACTCTCCGGTGAAACATGTGGTGCCATCTCCTCCATGCTCTCCCAGGAAAGGTGCGATATCATCTCTGCCATGCTCCCCAGTGATGCAGAAAACCCCTATTAGAAAGGGGGACGACGGAGGATGTACCGGAAGGTGGTACGCTTCATAGGAGATTCTGGGAGTACCTAACTTAGCCTGGGTAGACGGGGCTTCGCACCCCTCTGGGCGGTGAACCTCCTCCCTCGTCGGATTCCCCTCCAGGCTACAACCTCTCTTCTTTTCCTGATCCATGAGAATGGGAAGGAAAGATGGAGGAGAATGAACACGTTGGCCTTTCACCTTTATAGAGATGTTTGCCCATCTACATTTAATGAGGGCATGGCGCAGGAGCAGTAATGGACGCCAATCCTGAAGCGTCGCGTCTTTTCTGTCACCATCGATTGACATGCCCCTGCGGCATCTAGGAGTTCGCAAATCTTTATGGGTCAATTCAATGGATCGCTTGTGGTCCGGAGACGATGGTTTGGAGGCTGCACACACTCAATAGAGAAAGGAGCCAACATGGGTCCCATAGATGAACAACTGCGGGCCTGGTAGTTGGGTTTTCGGAGTTACCTTGGGGAGATCCACACCCAAGGTCAAACCTGAAAACCCCAAAAGACACTGCTATCACAGGGGATTCTGGGTCCCTAAAACCAACCCAAGGGGCTGCTGGGGACGAGCCGTGACTCCCTGACTCCCTTACCCCAAGGGTTGAGAGGGATTAATGCCTATTTTTCAAGAAGGTTAATTGGCAATATGGCTCATGGAGTCAGAGAGAAACACCGATCCTTCTACACTCTTGGTCCTCATGAAGAAGATAAATATTACAAGGAGACAAATGTAAAAGCATACTCAGGACAGTAAGACAAAGAAATATTTTCATTATAATCAAAGGGGGTACATCGGGGCCAAGCGCCCGGGTAGCAAATAATCCTACAGCTCTTCGTCCTTGGGTGGGAGCTCTTCCCAAACTCGGCCGATGCTCAGAAAACCCAAGTCAGCATCCGGAGGCAAAAGTTGGGCCTTCCTCAGCTGGTCGATGGCCCCGTGGAAGCCTTGCTTCAATCGCTTCATTACTTGGCAGACAATAATATCACCGAATTCATCCGACTCCAGGATCTTAGCCTTGAAGTTTGCCTCAGCCTCTTTAATACGGGAAGCCTCAACAGCCCGAAAGTTGCACTGTTCGGCCACGACTGCCTCCTTGGCAGGCTTTAACTGCTCCATCTCAGCAGACATGTTGTCGTGGTCCGCCAGAGCCTCCTTGAGCCTGTCCGAGGCAACCCATACTTTTGACCGTGCCTGGGCCAAATCTTCCTCGAAGTCAGACAAGCGATCAGCCGCCATCATAAGGTCGGACTCCTTCTGGGCGAGCTGGCGCGCTGGGTCTTTGACACGTTCATTCAATCTCTCAACCAAGGCCTCCAGAAGTCGGATATCCCCCGATAACTTCTTCTCTTTCGCCCGAAGCTGATTCCACTCTTGAGTCAGCCGGAGTAGGTCATTGGTGATGGCCACAACTCTCTAGGATGGTAATCGTTCCCGGTGCTGAGAACTCTGTAGGGAGGACACTATGGCCATCAAGGTGTCCAGCTGATGCTCCAACTTCGCTCGGAGTGCTCTGCTGACCCCGCTTGCATAAGTCCCACTCTATGCTCGTGGTCAGCTGCGGCCTCTGCTCTCAGTGCCCGGCGAGTCAAGGCCTTAATCTCTGGCCAGTCGTACAAGCCATGGCCGGCTGTCAGGCAGTCTTCAACCGCCTATCATTACACCAAGGAATTATAAAGCATACAAGAGAATAGTCCATGTACCTGGAACACACACCTTCAAAAGGGACTCATGGAGGGTAGTGAGAGGCCCTATAGAGACTCATATGGCTTCCCCTCCTGGAGATTTTGGGGGGTCGACCCGGCTCCCTGAAGGCAACGAGCCCCTGCATAGGGGAAGTGACTGGACAATAGGAGCTCCAGGGGGTAGTGTAGAAGGGTCATAGTCGCCCTCCTCAGAGCTGGAAGTCCCCTCGGAAGAAAGGCCCTTGGCAGGGACCTCCTTCAACTGCACCGGAGGGAAAGATTGCATGGAAGCCTCCAATGCTGCATCTAGCCTTTTTTGAAGGCGGTCAAGCTGCATTCAGTATTGGGTGGGCAACGCTTGCTTACCCTTCGTGACCTCAGTGGGGTCGACCGAAGAAGAGTCGAAGGCCTGACCACCTGCCTCTAGAGTGACAGTCGACGGAAAAGGCGGAGATAGAGGAATAGCTGCCTCACCATCGGAAGGTGGAACTTCCTCCTCAGGAATAGGCGAAAGTGTGTTGGGGCCACCAGGCTGCAGCCTTTTCCGTCTGGAGCTTAAACCTTCCGGTACCATCCTCTTCTGCCGACCAGAGAATTGGGATGTTGATGGGGCAGCAGGGGGCGACGACTCCTCTGGGACCCCTTCCTGATGGACAGTAGCTGGGGCGGGTCATCCTCCGAATGGACGCCCATCTCTGGGTCAACCGATGGACCTGAAGTCCCCTGGTCAGCAAACGACGGAGGCACAGCACGAGCCTCTACCCGTTCTGGCACAGCATACTCACTAGACAATTCAGCAGTCCCCTCCGAGGACTCGGCTGAAGCAGAGGGCACACTAGGAGCTGCTGGGGGAGGATCCAGAGCCTCCTCCCACTTAATAAGTCGGTGCATCGCCCTCGAAAACATAATTTCCTCTACAATAACTAGGCAATAGAATATCAGATAGAATTAATAGGCATTGATGGAAAAGATGAACTTACTGAGGCTAGGGCTAATCAGGGTCACTTTAGAGCTAAGGCTCACTTGGTACATGAGCTCCTCACTCTGCACCAGGCCTGGGCCACTGAACTCCATACCGGAGAGTATGTTCTTGGCGCGCTGGTAGGCTGGACTCTGGAGCATATTCCCTAGTAAGGGAGGAGTCGGCAGATCCTCCATCCAGTGGAAAGGACTGAAGGGCCGCGTGGGCAGTCAGATGAAGAAAACTTCTCCTTCCACCCTTTGTGCGAGGAAGGGAACCCTCCTAACAACCTATGGCCAGGATGCGCTGAAAATCTAAAATCCCCTCGCGAGCCGATTAGAATGAAGAATGAATGGAAAAGGTGAGGGGTCAGGGGATGTCAAAGAACTTGAAGATGATGTACGCCCCGCCCATCTAAGCAAAGGCGTTGGGAGTCATCTGGTGAAGGGGGATATCAAAATAGGAGGCCACATTCATGAAAAAAAAGGAGGAATGGGGAAGCAGAGCCCCGACTCTACTTGCCCCAGAAAGAAGGTAAAGAAACCCACGGGAGGTTCCACCGGCGTCTGGTCTACTTTAGGGATCACCACAGCCATCTCGGCTGGAATGCCGTAGGCCTCAATGGCCACCTGCAAAGCCTCCGGCCTCACTCTCGAAGAGGCAGACTCATACCACTCCCCTTGATAACCTTCCATGGCTCCTAAGGAAAAGACGAGAAGGAGGCAGAAGACTTACGCGAAAAGAATCCTTAGGGAAGAAGACGAAGACGAGGTTCACCAAACAACAAAGTCAGAAGGTGGTCGAATGACTTCGCCTCCCCTTCTTATACGGAGGAAGCCGCCCGCATGTGCGCAATTGGGGGCAAGGCACGTGGACGACAAGAAACTACCACATCCAAGTAGCGCCATGGAACAGTCGCTTGACGTGAGCCTGTTACAGCTGCACACGTCAATAAGAGATCGCAAGGAGAGCAGTTGGGGCACGTGGCAATGAGGAATTCGCAAAGGGGCATTGTCACCATTAAAGAGCGCCATGCACCTGTATGAAGGATGGACGGATATCATTGCAGTACCTCGAAAACCATAGAAGCCTTTTTAAGGAAGTCAAAACCAAAAAGGGATTGCCTTGAGACCCGAGGCAAATTCTACAATTCTCGGACCCAGTATAATTGCCAGTGAAGCAGTAACGGGTGCAAGGACCCACTGGGACATAGCTTTTTCATCACCACACTAGTCTAATCAGTCAGACACACTTTCTTCGATTAGACTTGAAGGGAGGGACTTGTGATGGGGTTGAGTACCCCGTGGCTGACACGTGAGCTGAAGAAGCTGTGTGGCAAGATATAGCGAGTCTGAACGACTCTCTTTCCAGAGCTCCCGAGACCCTCTCGGGAAGGGGATCCCTCGGGACTCCCCGCAGGTAGACACGCCCCGGAGTTCAAATCAGAGGACGCACTCCCGAGATCACCTCGGGATGCCAGGTCCCTGAGACCACCTCGGGAAGGCAAAATGCCCGGGACTCCCCGGGCCAGAAGACCCTAAGAGCACCTCGGGGAAGCGGAGCCGAAGAAGCATTCGGCCTTAAGGAATGATCCCCCTTTCTTCGGATCTCCGGATAACCATCACCCATTATCGCGGAGTCATCATGACCCATAATTATCGCAATGATCCGAACTTAATGACGGCGTGGACCGTTGCAAAGGTTATCCTGTAACCGACAATCGGGGGAACATAGCAAAGATCGTGGAGACTCATGAGACAATCGCCGTAGGTATATAAGGTACTTCAACCCCTTCGGTAAAGGGGTTACGCCCTCTCTACTTCACACATACCTCTCTTTTTGCCTTCTCTTGATCTCCTGGATCGAGGCACTGACTTGAGCGTCTGAGTAGGCTTCGCCGGACAACCTTCTGCGTGTTCCCCTAACGCTCGTGTTGTAGGACCGGTGCCGTCGATAGAGGGGGGGGTGAATATCGATCGTTCAAAAACCTTTCGGAAAACTTCGTAAAACTCTCGTTCTGGACTTAGAATATTAGTAGCGCAGCAGAAAATAAATAGAACAAAAACAAAGCAAGGGACACGGCAGGTTTATTTACTTGGTTCCCAACCCCCCAGGGTCAGTACGTCCAAGGCCTATGTACTCAGCGTTGAGTCCACTAGTAGTCTCCTTTCCGGAATTTCCGGAGGCGGAGAAACCCGACTTACAGTGCAATATTACAAGCAATAATATAGAAAATGAATACTGTAAATTAATTGCAAACCAAACATAAAATATGATGCTCGGCCGATCTGGACCTCCGAAGTGCCGCGCACTTCCTCCTGGAGCCTCCCGGTCGCAGAACCTCGTCTTTAGCGCGTTGTCGTCAGTCAGAATGATCAGATTCGCAGTTAGAAAGTGTGTTAGAAGTAGAGGGCTCGAGACCCCTTTTATAGCACTCCTGGGGGCGCCCTAGTCGCTGGGGGCGCCCCGGAAGACTCGGTCAAACCTCATCCTTGCGCCTACCTCGTCGTAGGGGATAAGATCTTTGACCAGGGCGCCCCGGACGCTCAGGGCGCCCCCGTGGAGGCTTATCCTGTGTTCTGGCTTCGAAACAGCAAAACAGCTACTAATCAGGGCACCCCGGACGCTCCGGGCGCCCCGGACGCTCCGGGCGCCCCGGTTGACACCTGTTCTGCATGCACACGTTTCCTGCCTGTTTAGCACTACCTGGGGGTGCCCCCCTTGCTGGGGGCGCCCTGGTTAGAGCCTCCAGCAGGCTTTTTGCCTGTTTTAGCTGCTTTGTCTCCGGTTCTTGATACCTGCAAGATTCATATACACAAAGCATGGATACATATAATGTTAGCCTTAGTGACTTGGTTCGGACTTCGGATTTGCACACAATCCTAGGTCGAACCGACGCAAACTCCTACCCCCGAGAAAGCGCCTTTCACCTACTCCTTTCAGGAGATGGTTGCCGCCCGGTCTTTCGGGTGGACTTTTGCCTAGCCGCCCTTCGCTAGGTCTTGGATACCAAGCATCCCTTCGCTTGGTGCCTAGCAGCCCTTCGCTAGGTCTTGTTTCCCTGACAGCCCTTCGTCAGGTGCCTAGCAGCCCTTTGCTAGGACTTGTTCCCCTGACAGCCCTTCGTCAGGTGCCTAGCAGCCCTTCGCTAGGACTTATTTTCCTGACAACCCTTTGTCAGGTGCCTAGCAGCCCTTCGCTAGGTCTTTTCTTTTTAGCAGCCCTTCGCTAGGTCTTTTCTTTTTGGCAGCCCTTCGCCAGAGCCTAGCGGCCCTTCGCTAGGTCTTTTCATTCTGGCAGCCCTTCGCCAGAGCCTAGCGGCCCTTCGCTAGGTCTTAGGGTTTCCATGCCTAGCTTAACTAGGACTTTTCTCAAGCTTAGGCTACTTCTCCTTCGCTCCCCTTTGTCTGTTCAACATATTACTGACTTAAGTACATTGTCAAACATTAAAACACATAAAGGAGAACATCATTGATGCAACTTACACCAACACGTGTTAGTCTCGCAGGGTGTGAATTCTTCCTCTAGCGTCAACGTCCGCATATGCTGAACCCTGGTGACTGGCCATCAATGTCGATTCCTTCCGGAACAACAAATTTTGAAACAGCTTTTAACTCTCCCCCTTGATTAGTAATCTCCCCTTTATTTTTAGAACATTTGTAATTTTTGAGAAAAAACCTTGAAATAGTGCATAAAGCTCCCCCTTGATTTGAAATTTTTCCCCTGAAATTTTTGAAAAAAAACATATAATTTCCAATTTGAAGGATTTTCTATTTTTTTAAAAAAAATTTAAGTATGAAAATGTTCATTACTTTAAAAAACAATTCTAAGTATAATTTTGAAAAAGTATTTTGAAAAAAAAACTTCTGAGTATCATAAAAGAAACAACCAGTATCATAAAAAAAACTCTAAGTTAAAGTGCAAATATTTTCTTTGGAAAACAGTGTTTCTTTGAAAAGGGGGAAAAATTGAGTTTTAACTTTACTTTTTCTACTCTCCCCCTTTTTCATATATCAAAAAATTATAGTAGATATTCTTTTTGAAAACTTTGATTAAAGAGAATATTGAGTATCAGAGCCTATGAATTTTGTAAAACCATACGAAAAATTTGAAAAAGTTATTAAAAAAATGTTAGATGTTAATTTTTAAGAAAGTAAATGATAGGGAACAATTAACAAATTATGAAATAATTGAGCAAGAATTAATGCTAAAAAATAGTTTGTTAACCAAGTAATAGGATTTGAACCATGTTGATATTCCTATTGAGTCCAAACATGATTTGAATCTCAGCATTCAAAGATAAATAACGACTTTAAAAGTAAGAAAAAGTGAGTCAATTTTTATTTTTGATTGTTTTTTTGTTTTTCATAAATATTTTTAACTAAAGAATTTTCTAACTTTTCCAAAGTATAGTCTTAAAATTGTACAAAACATAGACTTCAAAAACAAAATCAAATTAAAGAATGTTTAAACATGCTCCCCTCAAATTATGATTCCCTCCCTATTATATTGAAAGTTTACATATTTTTTAGGAGATGATTTTTGAAGGAAACTTTGAAAAAAAAATTAAAATAAAAAAATATTTTGAGAGGTCCCCCCCCCTTTTTTTAAACTAAGTATCTTTTTCAGAAAATATTTTAAGGAATTCTAAATACTTGAGAAAGAAAATTCGAAAATATGAGTACTTTATTGATTTGAATTTCCCTAAATCTGACACAATCCTAGGAACCTTGTTGAGCACAAGAAAATTTTTTATGTGTCCTAGAGATTTTTCAATCAAAACAAAGTATTTTCAATATGTATTTAATTTTCGAATAATAAATTTCTTGGTTTGGATTCCTCCCCAATCTGACACAATCCTAGGAAATCTTATTAACTACAAGAAAATTTTTCTATGTGTCTTGGAAAATTTTCCAAACTCAAGTAATTTTTCAAAGATTTCCGAGACGTTCAAAAGATGAAAAAAATTAAAAAAAATATTTTGGAAAATGAGAATATTGTATTTTCAAAGTGTTTTTTTAAAAGATAGTGTTATTTGAAAATATAATATTTTTGAAACTTCTAATACTTCTTTTAATTTAAACTCCCCCTAAGCTTGACACAGTCTTAGGAGACTTGTTGACCACAAGTTGATCTTCCTCTAAGTCTTAGGATTTAATTCAAACAAAAAGAATTTTAAAATATTTTAAAAAATACTAAGTTTAGAAAAAAACTTTTGAAAACAACTTTGATTTAACGATTTGAAAAATAAATTCTTCCTTTTCTCCTTTTGAAAAGGTAAACATTATAAAAAACTACAAAAGAAAAATTCTATGTTTAAAATGATTTTGAAAAATACCACAAGAATATAAATACAAGAGAAAGTTTGAAAAATACTCAAGTTCGAAAAAAATATAAATATCAAATCCCGGACTATAGATATTTTTCTAAATGAAAACCCAAGGTGACTTTTGCAAGACTTATTTTTCCAAAAAAATAAATTGATTGTCCAAAAGAATTTTTTTGTAAAGAAATATTTACAAAAATTAAATAATTTTTAGATAAGTAAGCCAATGGAAACCAAAAGTATTTAATAAATAAGTTTAAGTACAATGATTTAAAAAATTGAATCTTAGTTTAAAAAGTTAAATTTGTTTTTTGAAGATTTTGAAATTAATTAAAAATTAAATTTGAATTTTAAAAAATTAAGTTAAATTTGAATTAAATTTAATTTTAAAAAATTAAGTTAGGTTTTGAAATTAAATTTTAAGTTAAGTTTAGATTTTGAGAAAGTTGAATTTTGAAATTAAATTTTAAATTTTGAAATTAATTATTAAAGTTTAAATTCTAAAAAATTAAGTTAAGTTTAAATTTTAAAAAAGATTAAATTTTAAAATTTTAAATAAGGTAAAAATTTTAAATTTGATTCATTAATTTAAAGGTGAAATTAATTAGATGTGTGGAGTTAGTTGGGTTAGACTAATCTTTTTATCTAAGCATCTCACCCATTTCTAAATGACAAAATAGGGAACCTTTATCTGTTTTGTGAGATGCGTCAAATTGTATCTTTGAATTTAAATTAAAAGCTATGATTGATTGAACCTTTAGTTAGATTCATGTTTAACAATAGAAGTTGAAAATAAATTTCAATAATTGGCTTCCAGGTCTTGGCGAGGCACAGGAGCATTCTTAGTTATTGGAGCAACGATCCTTTCTTAGAAAAAGTCTATTAAAGAAATTGCATTTTCAAGTTACTCTTTGAGAAACCTTGGTCTAATTAGTTGAGGATGTGGCGAGGTAGCTTTGGCTAGTTCCGCCGGACTAAAAAGATCAAATAGGGTACGTCTTACCGTACCTGACTCCTTAGATAGGCTTCCCTAACGTACTATCATCTCGCGCCTATCCTAATATTAGGTTGTGCATGTTTCAATCAAGTCAGATCCTTATCTAACCATTTCTAGTCCTAAGAATGGAAATAAAAAAAATCTTTAAGTAAAATCACAATGAGGGAAAATTTCTAGATTTTCTATGTTAGCAAGATTATTAATTAATTTTTCTAGTTTATCAATTTTAATTTTCAAAATCTCATTTTCTTGTCTTAATATTTTGAAATTTGAATTAATTAATTTATATGATTTAATTATGTTACTTGAGCATGCATCCATATCTAAATTTGACCAAGAGTGATTAGGTAAGATACTAGCATCTATTGTAAAAACTGGATTTTCATATAATATAAATTTACCCATCTCGATTGGTTGTCCTGGATCTTTGGTTCTTCTATCTGTGCATTCATCTTTGTAATGCCCAAACTCTTGGCACTTGAAACATTGGATGTGATTCCTGTCCTTTCGTGCTCCTAGAACTAGTTCCTTCATCGTCGTCGGTGGGGTCATTCTTATCTTATGAGTAGGATATTTATTTTTGTAGTGCCCTCTCTCCCTGCATTTGAAACAAATTATATGATTTTTAAAATTTGAATTTACAATTTTACCTTTTGAATTCCCATCGGGAATCTCCCCCTTAACTGTTGCCATCTCGAATCTACTCATGTTCTGATTCTCGTTCGAATTTGGTTTCGGATTCGAGTTCAGACTCTGTCTCAGCTACTTGTGCTTGTACTAAAAAAGCAAGGTAGCTCATTTAAGCTTGTTCTTCTTCATCCAATTCTTTTGATGATTCGAACAGTACACCTTTTAAGACCTCAATGTCGAAAGTCTCTTCGTGTAGGTCAATTAGCCTCTCCCAAATCACTTTGCCATAGTTGAAGGATTCAATCCGCTTCAATTCTTCTTTGGTCAGACCACATTGTAGGATGACTGTTGCCTTGGCATTAGTCTCGATCTTTTTCAGTGTTGGTTCGTCCAGTTTGTCCCAAGCAATTGATGTTCCATCTTCTGTAGGTAATGTCAACCCCGTTTGGATTATCATCCACAAATCTAGATGGGCCTTCAGGTGGGATTCCATTAGACGTTTCTAGCATCTGAAATTCTTGCCAGAGAATGTACCAAGACTAGGTCTTGGATTAGTAGTGCGGGAGAAAAAAAATTGCTCAAATTGTGGTTGCACGAATTTCAAGGAAAATATTAAAATAATAAAAAAAATTTATGACAAATTTTCAGAAAATGATGGTTTTATCAATTCTAACTTATGGTGAAAAAATAATAATTCAAAATTGAAAAAGGCATAAGAATATTTTAAAACCTCACACAAATATATTCTTTATTTGAACGAAAAAGTGAAAAATCCGAAAAACTTGCTTAATTGGTAGTTTCAATGAGATTGAGTCACCCGCTCTGATACAACTTGTGGGATCGTTATGATCGATAGAGGGAGGTGAATATCAATAACGTATTTTTCAAAAATTAATCGAGAGTAAGTACAACGGAAATAATGAGCTTCGCAAGATAAAACACTGCTAACACAGTTTGTCTTACTTGGTTCAGAGTCTGTGACGGCTCCTACTCCAAGACCCACGGTCCTTGACCGTTTTTGTTAGACAATACTATAAGTCGAAAAATGATGTACAAGTATAATGATTTAAGTACAGAACTGAATTGAAAACTTTATACCAATGACACTTAAGAAGAAGAGCATAACTTGTTGGAGCAGCGTGTCGTTGATTTTGAACGTTGTTGGCGCAGAAAACTTGAGCACGGAAGCTTGTCATAGTGTTTTCGAGTGCTTGAGTTCATGTTTGAAGCAAAGGGGGTGAAACTGTTGGATCTCGGATGGCTAGAGAGGGGGGGTGAATATAGCCAGACACTTATAACTTAGCTCTTTTCAAATTTTCTCTGCACTTAAGTTAGCAGCAGCGGAAACAAAGCATATGTAGAGAAACAAACTTAACAGAAATGCAGAAACAAAGAATACAAACCAAGGATCACTAACAAGGATCGTTTACAAGGTTCAGGGATAACTTGCCCCTACTCCTTGGCGTGCCCGTAAGGTGGGCGATCCCTTGATCGTCGGCAGATCAAGCCCCGGTGAACACCGGATATCAAGCGCCTCCTTCTCGGTGGAGAAACCTCTCCACAATCGTCTCAGTAGATGAATACAAGGTAAGCACATGAGACTAAGGAGGAACCTCTCACAAGACAGTAGCAAGAAAACTCAAGAGAGAAGCTACACAAGGAGCACAACAATAACAACGAAACACACAGTCACACTTGCTTGTTTTCCTTTTTTTTTCTCCTTTGCTTCTTATCTTCCTCTTAAGCTTCTGCTTCATCGCCATGCTCCATCAGCATCCCCTGAGCACAGCCTGAACCCACTGACCTCCCTGAGCACTCAGTCCACTGAAGTCCCTCTCCAGCTGAGCCTCCGTCAGTTGCCAACCATGCCTCAGTTGCCGTTGAAACCTGAGAAGGAGAAACAAACAAACCTGCTCCAAGGAAAGCCTCCCATTGACCCTCCTTGAGTGTTTGAATCACCTGCTATCACCTGCACACTCCAACAGAGGCTTAGCAATGCATATCAAATGAAATCAGCAATGTATCAGAGAATCGGTAGAGAAAACAGTCGCGATCAGAGCTTCTGACAGCGTATTTGAATTAAAGTTCTGCTCTTGATCGGTCACCAGACCGATCAGGAAGGACCCTGATCGGTCACCAGACCGATCCAGCAGTCTTCTGCACACTCCTGATTGGTCCCCAGACCTATCCAGCAGTCTGCTGCACACTCCAGATCGGTCCCCAGACCAATTAGGCTCCAGCCTGATCGGTCACCAGACCGATCAGGCTGCTTCCTGACTGATCAGGAGTCATCCTGATCGGTTATAGTGAGAACCTTGCGACAAATGATCGTTCACTAGACCGATCTGAACAGTATCCCTGATCGATCACCAGACCGATCAGGAGCAGATTAGTAAGGTTCCCAAAACCTACTGGATGCTCCCTGATCGGTCACCGGACCGATACGGAGCAGAGTAGCAGGTGAATTGTATGCTCCCTGATCGGTCACCAGACTGATCAGCCATCGCTGGATCGGTCACCAGACCGATCCACGAAGGAGCAGCGTGCCAACTTCCCTGATCGGTCACCAGACCGATCCAGGCAAAGTCAAATCCATTCTAAGTCACGAGAACAAGCCTCCAGCCCTTCTCTGACTCGTTCTTAGTCCCCCGGACCAAGACTCCATGCCCAGTTTCACTCACTGGGACTTCATTCAACCTAGCTTCACTCACTAGGACCTGGCTTCACTCACCAGGGTTTTGGTCACCCGGCTTCACTCACCGGGACCCGGCTTCACTCACCAGGATTTCAACCTAGCTTCACTCACTAGGATTTCAATCACCTGGCTTCACTCACCAGGACCCGACTTCACTCACCGGGATTTCAACCTAGCTTCACTCACTAGGATTTCAATCACCTGGCTTCACTACCAGGACCCGACTTCACTCACCGAGATTTCAACCTAGCTTCACTCACTAGGATTTCAATCACCTGGCTTCACTCACCAGGACCCGGCTTCACTCACCGGGATTTCCATCACCTAGCTTCACTCACCAGGACCCAGTTTCACTCATCGGGATTTCCACCACCTGGCTTCACTCACCAGGACCCGGCTTCACTCACCGGGATTTCCATCACCCAGCTTCACTCACCAGGACCCGGCTTCACTCACCGAGATTTCCATCACCTGGCTTCACTCACCAGGGCCCGACTTCACTCACCGAGATTTCCATCACCTAGCCCTCCAAGCTAGGACTTTTTCACACCTAGCCCTCCACGCTAGGACTTTCTCACATGCCAGCGTGTGATCTCCCGATCCACCTGGACTTAACCCAAATTCAACCAAACTTGAATCAAACTTAAATCGGTGTCAATCACCAAAACAACAATCAGGGTCAAACTGCATCAATAATCTCCCCATTTTTGTTGTTTGACACCCCGATTTAAGTTTAGGCATTAAATGATGAATTGAAGGCAGTTCAATTATCGTAAGGGAATCAAAATCCTCCCCCTACAATAACCCTAAATTTAATCAACCATTTTCTCCCCCTTGTCAAACATCGAAAAGGGTATGGTTATTAAGTTTAAACATACCTCCCCCTCAAACACGGGTCTCTCCCCAAACCCAAAATAATCAAAGGTAAACTTTTGAATTGCATATGAGAGGCATACCATAAATGTATCATGGCAACAATGTATATGCATCATACGACAATAAGTGTGAAATGCACATGAAAACATATACAGAAATATATCATGGTCAAACATGTATATATTTCATATGACAAGTAAGGAATGCATCTGTATCCGACACATAATCCTGAGTGGTCTCCGTGACCAATCAGGTTCGTCGATTACTCGATACAGAAATATTTCTTATTAGTCTGGGGTGCGATCAAATTTCAGAAAAATTCCTGAAACTCTGATACATTCCTGATCAGACTACATTAACAATTTGCATTCCACAACAGCGGTGTAGACTCTATTAATATTCATCATTTCAAAAAAATTTCTGAAACACGACATTAAGAACAAGAGTCATGACTCAACAAACTCTTCCTTATGAATTTGAACATTCCAACATAGGTTTGTATCAAATCAGCATTTTAATACTTGATGTTTCAGAAAAATTCTGAGAATCAAGGATCTTAAAAATTCCTTAGAAATGAATTTGTATTCACTTAGTACCAGGTTTGTACCAATGAATGATCAAGTATGGTCATGTTCTTGGAATAATCAGGTGTGTATCAGATTGGTGTGTATCAGTATGATTCAGGTAATCTGATACAACTTGATGAAATGGGATCGGACTTAGGAGTAGTCTGATACCTCTGATCAGTGATGATCTGATCGGTCACCGGACCAATCAGTACGATTCTTGATCGGTCACCAGACCGATCAGGGTGAGTCCTAATCGGTTGGTGGACCGATCAGGTCTGACACAGACTGTTTTCTGAACCTGATCAGTTTCAGAAATAGATTTGGTTCAACCCTTAACCATTCCCAAACCCTAATTCAATTAGTTTCAATCCATTTGTTCTTAATCATGGGGTTCCTTAACCAAACAGTATGTTTTCATATCAAAGAATTTGTATGGATTAAAACAAACACTCCAAAAATAGATTTGTATCAAAGCATCATCAATATGTTCTAAGCATGATCATGTTCATTTCAAGGAATTTTGATAATCCAATCTACACTTAAGTACTGATACCTTAGTGATCCAATTAATATTAGGCATATGAATGACATTGGATTTGATATCAGTTAAGTGGGAAAAGCAAACAAGTCATGGAACTTGAGTATTGACTTTTGAACCATCATAAAATATGTGAGCATGTTGTTCTTAACTACACTTTTCATACCATAGATAAATGTTAATAACACATACATTAAAGTCATGGCATACTCAACTAGGTTCATCTCAAACATAAGAACACTTAAGCCTAAGATATATGATGTGTTATTGCAAATATTTTGGCTAACTTCTAGATTTACAGTGAACTATGGAGTTCAATCCAAATCATGGCATATTGAAGCTAAACCTCATGGATTGGATTGAAAAGTCATACTTCCAAGTGTGTATTACAGTCATGGTTCCAACCGATTTGAAATCAAATTTGAATTAAGCTTCCAAAGCAGGTATGCATGCAATCATTTGAATAGAAAATTCATAGACATGGATAGCACACATGATGAATGCATAATTCGATTTTGTAAAGATGAACTAGACAGTTCCTTCTTTCTTTTGGAAGCAAACTTGATCATTGAAGAATTTTAATACTAAAGTAGATCATACTTAAGCATGATTAAGTTCTTTGACACATGAATTCCATAAAAATTACTAGCCAAGAGATTACATTGTAATAAGAACAAAAACAATGGGGATCAAATTATCTAATTTGAATTTTCCATAGCTAATCATGTGTATAACAATTTTTCCTAACCATGAATTTGGAGCACCCATTATCAACAACCCATGTTGATAGATGCTCCCCCTCAATCCAAGCTATACAATTCTAAAGATAGAGGTTTTAGGTACCCAAATCTTGGTCAGACATGTAAAGTGGGTTAGACAAATTTTAGGTACCCAAATATTGGCACCCATGCCTTAGACAATTTCTTCCTAACCTTTTGAACCCTAGAATCATTTGATGATCTAAAGTGGGTTCTAGACATTAAGGATACAAAGGTTGGTTCTTTATGTCGGTAATCTATACCGGCCTTGTTGTAAACCGCCCTTTGGGAGTTTAGTATCATGTCTAAGGTTTTTGAGCCACTTGATAATTTCTCAAGAATATTTTTGAGATTTTCAATTTTGCTCTTTAAATCCTTATTTTCATTCTCAAGTGACTTATTATGCGAGTCATCAATTACCTCATCCTTAGAGGTTTTTAAATGTTTTACTTCCAATTTCAAAGATTTGATCTTGTTCTTAGACCTTTTGAGCATGTTTGTCAAGCAAGCTCTTGCTCTATAGCACTTATCTAGCTCGGGAGAAATTACCTCTTCATCATCCGAAGATGATGAAGGCACGGTTGAGGAGTCACTTGATTCATCACTGCTTCCTTCACTTGAATTCTCTACTGCCATGAAAGCAAAATGATGGGAGTTCTTCTCCTCCTCTTCTTCCTTCTTCTCCTTTCTTTTGTTACCTGCCACGCAAGCAAACCCTTTCTCTTTTGGGCTTGTGTTAGAGATCTCGTGTAGCTCCATCTCACAAAATAAATCCTCTAACTTAACAAAAGATAAGTCCTTGGAAACCTTGTAAGCATCTACCATGGATGACCACAAGACGTTCCTAGGAAAAGCTTTGAGCACATACCTCACAATGTCTCAGTTTTCTACCTTTTCATTTATGGAGTGTAGACCATTCAAGACTTCTTTGAACTGTCCATGGAGTTTACTTACAGTTTCATTTTCTCCCATGGTAAGACTTTGAAGTTGGTTGAGAAGGAGGTCCTTCTTGGCTGTCCGGGTTTCATGAGTTCCTTCATGGAGCTCAATAATCTTATTCCATAGATATTTAGCACTTATGAAAGGACCCATCTTGACCAACTAATCCATGGTCATCCCACATTGCAAGGTGACAATAGCTTTGGCATTGGCTTCCCCCTTTTTGACTTGCTCAGCCGACCAACTCGAAAACTCAAGCTCATTTCCCTCATGATCCTTTGGAGGGGAGAAACCCTCCTTCACTGAGAACCATATGCTCATGTTGATTTTGAGGTAGAACTCCATCCTTGACCTCCAATATGGAAAATCAGTGTCGTCGAGGAATGGAGGTCTGTTTGTGCTGTAGCCTTCTCCTCCCATAGCCATCTTGTTGTAAGCTCTCGGTTGTTAATCCACTTGAACAGAGCCCCAAGCTCTGATACCACTTGTTGGAACTCGGATGACTAGAGAGGGGGGGTGAATATAGCCAGACACTTATATCTTAGCTCTTTTCAAATTTTCTCTGCACTTAAGTTAGCAGCGGCGGAAACAAAGCATATGTAGAGAAACAAACTTAACAGAAATGCAGAAACAAAGAATACAAACCAAGGATCGCTAACAAAGATCGTTTACAAGGTTCGGGGATAACTTGCCCCTACTCCTTGGCGTGCCCGTAAGGTGGGCGATCCCTTGATCGTCGGTAGATCAAGCCCCGGTGAACACCGGATATCAAGTGCCTCCTTCTCGGTGGAGAAACCTCTCTACAATCACCTCAGTAGATGAATACAAGGTAAGCACACGAGACTAAGGAGGAACCTCTCACAAGATAGTAGCAAAAAAACTCAAGAGAGAAGCTACACAAGGAGCACAACAACAACAGCGAAACACACAGCCACACTTGCTTGTTTTCCTTTTTTTTTTCTCCTTTGCTTCTCATCTTCCTCTTAAGCTTCTGCTTCATCGCCAGGCTCCATCAGCATCCCCTGAGCACAGCCTGAACCCACTGACCTCCCTGAGCACTCAGTCCACTGAAGTCCCTCTCCAGCTGAGCCTCCGTCAGTCGTCAGCCATGCCTCAGTTGCCGTTGAAACCTGAGAAGGAGAAACAAACAAACCTGCTCCAAGGAAAGCCTCCCATTGACCCTCCTTGAGTGTTTGAATCACCTGCTATCACCTGCACACTCCAACAGAGGCTTAGAAATGCATATCAAATGAAATCAGCAATGTATCAGAGAATCGGCAGAGAAAACAGTCACGATCAGAGCTTCTGACAGCGTATTTGAATTAAAGTTCTGCTCCTGATCGGTCACCAGACCGATCAGGAAGGACCCTGATCGGTCACCAGACCGATCCAGCAGTCTTCTGCACACTCCTGATTGGTCCCCAGACCTATCCAGCAGTCTGCTGCACACTCTAGATCGGTCCCCAGACCAATCAGGCTCCAGCCTGATCGGTCACCAGACCGATCAGGCTGCTTCTTGACCGATCAGGAGTCATCCTGATCGGTTATAGTGAGAACCTTGTGACAAATGATCGTTCACTAGACCGATCTGAACAGTATCCATGATCGGTCACCAGACCGATCAGGAGCATATCAGTAAGGTTCCCAAAACCTACTGGATGCTCCCTGATCGGTCACCGGACCGATCCGGAGCAGAGCAGCAGGTGAATTGTATGCTCCCTGATCGGTCACCAGACCGATCAGCCATCGCTGGATCGGTCACGAGACCAATCCACGAAGGAGCAGCGTGCCAACTTCCCTGATCGGTCACCAGACCGATCCAGGCAAAGTCAAATCCATTCTAAGTCACGAGAACAAGCCTCCAGCCCTTCTCTGACTCGTTCTTAGTCCCCCGGACCAAGACTCCATGCCCAGTTTCACTCACCGGGACTTCATTCAACCTAGCTTCACTCACTAGGACCTGGCTTCACTCACCAGGGTTTTGGTCACCCGACTTCACTCACCGGGACCCGGCTTCACTCATCGGGATTTCAACCTAGCTTCACGCACTAGGATTTCAATCACCTGGCTTCACTCACTAGGATTTCAATCACCTGGCTTCCCTCACCAGGACCCGGCTTCACTCATCGGGATTTCAACCTAGCTTCACTCACTAGGATTTCAATCACCTGGCTTCATTCACCAGGACCCGGCTTCACTCACCGGGATTTCCATCACTTGGCTTCACTCACCAGGACCCGGCTTCACTCACCGGGATTTCCATCACCTGGCTTCACTCACCAGGACCCGGCTTCACTCAGCGGGATTTCCATCACCTGGCTTCACTCACCAGGACCCGGCTTCACTCAGCGGGATTTCCATCACCTGGCTTCACTCACCAGGACTCGGCTTCACTCACCGGGATTTCCATCACCTACCCCTCCAAGCTAGGACTTTTTCACACCTAGCCCTCCACGCTAGGACTTTCTCACATGTCAGCGTGCGATCTCCCGATCCACCTGGACTTAACCCAAATTCAACCAAACTTGAATCAAACTTAAATCGGTGTCAAACACCAAAACAACAATCAGGGTCAGACTGCATCAACAGAAACACCTTTTATGCTGGATCTTGGATGTCTGATAGGTTGTAGGGGCACCCTACACGTCACCTAAATCAGCCGTGTCCTTATCCGTAAACTCAGCCATTTATCCTGTTCTTGGGCGCCTAGGATCATTAGGGCGCTTGGGAGCAGTGAGGCGCCTGAGTTCTCTCGGGCGCTTGGGTTCTCGGGCGCTTAAGCCTGTTGGACCTTGGATGGCTATAGGGGGGTGAATGTAGCCAGACACAATCTTTTTGAACTTCTTGTATTTCTCTACACTTAGGGTTAGACAGCGCACAGCGGAAGCAATAAAAACAGAGATGCAGAAACAAAAACAAACCTAATACGCTAACAAGAGGATATACAAGGTTCGGGGATAACTTGCCCCTACTCCTTGGCGTGCCCGTAAGGTGGGCAATCCCTTGATCGTCGGCAGATCAAGCCCCAAAAAATCCGGATAGATGAATCCTCCTTCTCGGTGGAGTAACCTCTCCATACAAATAGTCTCAAGAGTGTATGGAATGAAGAGCACAGAGATAATACACACTTACAGAACACTTAGGACAAAAAGAACACAAGCAAACTCCTCACCGAGCTCCACTCAGCACAGATCTCACGCAAGAACTCCCTCTTCGTGTCTTCTTGCTGATGGACTCGCCAAGCTCCTTGTTTCTTCTTCCAAGTGCTCACGATTCACAGTTGCTTGCTCACAGAGATTATCAAAGTTGTCGCAAGAGCTTTTCTTTTGACTCAGAGTGATTGCTAAGGATGGATCAAGTGTTGCTGCTCCTCAAGAACTCCCTTCTCTTCATCGCCAGCCCACACTTAACCCAGCTGCCCAAACGCCAGGTCACAGACGCTCCACTCAGCTCCCAGCTGCCCACCTGCAACTGCCCAGCTATCTTTGACCTCCTCTAGACTCACTGAACTCTCCTCAATCGAGCCCCAGCCCCAGGTCAGCTTCTAACCGTTGCCAGCAGTGCCCGTTGCAACCTACGATGGAAACCTGCCAAACCTGCTCAACGGAAAGCCTCCCATTGACCCTCCTTGAGTGTTTGAATCCATCCCTGTAAAGCCTGCACACTTCAACAGAAACTTAGCAAATCATATCAAACATAATCAGCAATGTATCAGAGAATCGACAGAGAAAACAGTCACGATCAGAGCTTCTGACAGCGTATTTGAATTAAAGTTCTGCTCCTGATCGGTCACCAGACCGATCCAACAGTGTGCTGCACACTCCAGATCGGTCCCCAGACCTATCCAGCAGTCTGCTGCATACTCCAGATCGGTCCCCAGACCAATCAGGCACCTGATTGGTCTGGTGACCGATCAGGCTGCTTCCTGACCGATCAGAAGTCATCCTGATCGGTCATAAGGAGAACCTCGCGATTTTTGAAATCCCGTGGATCGTTCACCAGTCTGATCTGAATAGTATCCCTGATCGGTCACCAGACCGATCAGGAGCCAAGCAGTAAGGTTCCCAAAACCCACTGTATGCTCCCTGATCGGTCACCAGACCGATCAGACATAGCTGGATCGGTCACCAGACCGATCCACTAGGGAACTTCATGCCAAACTCCCTGATCGGTCACCAGACTGATCCAGGCAAGGTCAAATCCACTCTAAGTCACGAGAACAAGCTTCCAGCCCTTCTCTGACTCGTTCTTAGTCCCCCGAACCAAGACTCCGTGCCCAGTTTCACTCACCGGGACTTCAACCTAGCCCTCCAAGCTAGGACCTGACCCTCCAAGCCAGGGTTTCATCCAACCTAGCTCTCCAAGCTAGGACCTGACCCTCCAAGCCAGGATTTCATCCAACCTAGCCCTCCAAGCTAGGACCTGATCCTCCAAGCCAGGATTTCATCACCTAACCCTCCGAGTTAAGAATTTTCACACCTAGCCCTCCAAGCTAGGACTTTTCCACACCTAACCCTCCAAGTTAGGAATTTTCACACCTAGCCCTCCAAGCTAGGACTTTTCACACCTAACCCTCCAAGCTAGGACTTTTTCACACCTAACCCTCCAAGTTAGGGCTTTTCACACCTAGCACTCCAAGCTAGGACTTTTTCACACCTAGCCCTCCAAGCTAGGACTTTTTCACACTTAACCCTCCAAGTTAGGACTTTTCACACCTAGCCATCCAAGCTAGGACTTTTTCACACCTAGCCCTCCAAGCTAGGACTTTTTCACACCTAACCCTCCAAGTTAGGACTTTTCACACCTATCCCTCCAAGCTAGGACTTTTTCACACCTAACCCTCTAAGTTAGGACTTTTCACACCCAGCCCTCCAAGCTAGGACTTTTTCCATGCCAGCATGTGATCTCCCGATCCACCTGGACTTAATCTGAATTCAACCAAACTTGAATCAAACTTAAATCGGTGCCAAACCAAAACAACAATCAGGGTCAGACTGCATCAACAATCTCCCCCTTTTTATTTTTTGACAACCCGATTTAAGTTTAGGCATTAAATGATCAATTGAAGACAGTTCAATTATTGTAAGGGAATCAAAATCCTCCCCCTATAATAACCCTAAACTTAATCAATCATTCTCTCCCCCTTTGTCAAACATCGAAAAGGGTATGGTTATTAAATTGGAACATACCTCCCCCTCAAACCAAGGGTCTCTCCCCAAATCCAAAATAATCCAAGTTAAATTTTGAATTTCACATGAAAACATATACGAAATTATATCATGGTCAAACATGTATATGTTTTATATGTCAAGTAAGGAATGCATCTGTATCTGACATATAATCCTGATTGGTCTCCGGACCGATCAGGTTTGTTGATTATTTGATACAGAAATATTTCTTATTAGTCGGGGGAGCGATCAGATTTCAAAAAAATTTCTGAAACCCTGATACGTTCCTGATCAGACTGCATTAACAATTTGCATTCCACAACAGGGGTGTAGACTCTATTGATATTCGACGTTTCAGAAAAATTTCTGAAACACGACATTAAGAGCAAGCGTCATGACTCAACAAACCCGTTCTTATGAATTTGAACATCCCAACATAGGTTTGTATCAAATTAAGTTTCGTTCCAAGTATGATTAGACAAACCTCGTTTTAACACTTGATGTTTCAGAAACATTTCTGAGAATCAAGGATCTCAGAAATTCCTCCCCATATTTTACCATTTGAACAAATTTGTGCTCCCTTAGCACCAGGTTTGTACCAATGGGTGATTAAATATGTTTCAATTGTAATCAGTTTGTATCAGATTTGTTTGTATTAGTATGATCATTAAGCTGATACAATTTGATGAAAGGTGATTGGACTAAGGGGTAGTCTTACACCATTGGGAACGATTTAGGAGTTCCCTGATCAGCATTGACATGATCGGTCACCAGTCCGATCAGAACGACGTCTGATCGGTCACCAGACCGATCAGGAGCCGATCAGCAGGTTTGCCAAAGTCACCGTATGTTCCCTGATCAGTCACCAGATCGATCAGACATAGCTGGATCGGTCACCAGACCGATCCACGAGGGAACTCCGTGCCAAACTCCCTGATCGGTCACCAGACCGATCCAGGCAAGGTCAAATCCACTCTAAGTAACGAGAACAAGCTTCCAACCCTTCTCTGACTCGTTCTTAGTCCCCCGAACCAAGACTCCGTGCCCAGTTTCACTCACCGGGACTTCAACCTAGCCCTCCAAGCTAGGACATGACCCTCCAAGCCAGGGTTTCATCCAACCTAGCTCTCCAAGCTAGGACCTGACCCTCCAAGCCAAGATTTCATCCAACCTAGCCCTCCAAGCTAGGACCTGACCCTCCAAGCCAGGATTTCATCACCTAACCCTCCGAGTTAGGAATTTTCACACCTAGCTCTCCAAGCTAGGACTTTTCCACACCTAACCCTCCAAGTTAGGAATTTTCACACCTAGCCCTCCAAGCTAGGGCTTTTCACACCTAGCCCTCCAAGTTAGGACTTTTCATACCTAGCCCTCCAAGCTAGGACTTTTTCACACCTAGCCCTCCAAGCTAGGACTTTTTCACACCTAGCCCTCCAAGCTAGGACTTTTTCACACCTAACCCTCCAAGTTAGGACTTTTCACACCTAGCCCTCCAAGCTAGGACTTTTTCACACCTAACCCTCCAAGTTAGGACTTTTCACACCTAGCCCTCCAAGCTAGGACTTTTTCCATGCCAGCATGCGATCTCCCGATCCACCTGGACTTAATCCGAATTCAACCAAACTTGAATCAAACTTAAATCGGTGCCAAACACCAAAACAACAATCAGGGTCAGACTACATCAGAGCCCTCTCAGGCGCCCCTGATCGCAGTAGTTGGTTCCTTTAGCCTACAACCAAGGTTAGTTCAAGAACACAGTATAATAACATAAATGTATGCATGGTTCTGACTTCGGATTTCAAATGAACTCCTAGGTCGAACCGACGCCTACTGTTCCCTCGTTCGGGAACGCATCCTCACCTACTCCACTCTGGAGAAGTTACCTTTTACCAACCGGCTCCTCTGGTTGGATTTTTGCTCGGCCTCCGAGACTCCTAGATCTCGAGACGTCTGTACCTCGACCCGTCTCTATTTCTGCCCATAGTCCTCGCTTGGCTAAGTCTCCTGCACAATCTTCCGGATCAGGTCTTCGGTGCCTAGTCCCCGACCAGGTCTTCGTGCCTAATTCCTCGAACCAGGTCTTTGTGTCTAATTCCTCGAACCAGGTCTTCGTACTCAACCCTGCAGGTCAAGACTTCATGCCTAGGTTAACTAGGACTTTCCTACACAGTTAGTAAATTCATTAGATCACCACATAAATTTAACTTTGAACCTTTTGCCATTATCAAAACCAGGTTTGATCTGGTGCTTCTGGCACCAAAAAACTTCACCTTTCATCACTCTTTTGATCCAAATGGGTTCACAAATTCCATGAGTCATAGTTCTGTATTCTGGTTTAGCACTACTTCTTGCAACCACATATTGTTTTTTCTATGCCATGTCAGTAAATTCCCCATACTATTGTACAATACCCATATGTTGACTTTTTATCATCAATTGATCTTGCATAATCTGCATTAGTGTATGTGCACACTCTTCTATCCTCATTTTTTTGTAAAGAATAGACCTTTCCCAGGAGTTTATTTCAAATATATCAAGATTCTGTATATTGCACTCAAATGACCTTAGTATGGTGAGTGCATATATTGACTTATTAGGCTAACTGCAAAGGTAATATCTGGGTGTGTATGTGATAGATAGATGAGTTTTCTAATAAGTCATTGATAACTATCTTTGTCAACCAGGTTTTCTTCAACTATTTTTATCTTATTACTCAGTTTAATTGACATGTTACTTGGCTTACATCCCAATTTATTAGTTTCCTTCAATAGATCTACAGTGTATTTTCCTTTAAGAGACTGAAATAACTTTTTGTTTCAATCAATTTTCATTCCCAGAAAATATCTTAGTGTTCTATGATCTTTAACTTCAAATTCTCATGCCATCATTTTTTTTATTTCTTCTAATTCTTTATCGTCATTTTCAATGATGATAATATCATCAATATGCACTATAATAATGGTGATTTTTCCTATTTCATAATACTTTATTTTCTTAGACACTTCCATACCTCTATCGAAATATCATCTAGTCCAATGGCTTTTCCATTTTGCATCTATTTAAAACTTATTCTACTTCTAAAGTTTGAACTCTACGATAAAACTTAAATTTTTATGCTCATTTAACCTACTTAAATTATATAAAATAATCAAATCTTTCCTTTATCAGAGTGTTTCACAAATAATGTATGATCTGCTAGCTTGTTCCTGAATATATCCAAAGTTTTTTATTACCTTTGAAAATCGATCGAACTAGGCACAAGGTGATTGTTTAAATCATAGAGAGATTTGTTGAGCTTGCATACAGTTTTACCACTCAATTTTTCTTCAAATCCAAGTTGATTCATATAAACCTCCACTTCAAGTTCTCCATTGAGAAAAGTATTTTCTATATCAAGTTAATGTAATTGCCAATCTAGATTAACTACAATGATAAAAGAATTCTGGTAGCATTAAGTTTGACAACATGAACAAAAGTCTCATTAATGTAATCAATCTCATAGATTTAAGTAAAACATCTGTCCACCCTACAAGTCTTATGTCTTTCAATTAAAACGTCAACCTTGTACTAAATCATGAAAATCCATTTGCAATCAATGGCACTTTTCCCTTGTGGTAATTCCACCAAATCCCATGTAATATTATTTTGTTTAAGAGCATGAATTTCTTCAAACATAACCGTCTTCCATTCAAGAATAGCTAATACCTCCATGACCGACCTGAGAATCAATTCACTAAAAAAATTTTGAAGAGAAAGCAAGAAATATGGAGGACAAATTAGAATAGGAGATAAAGTTTGAAATGAGATATTTGGTATGAGATCAAACATCCTTTCTGAATGCAATCAGTATATCAAGATCGAGAAATGTACCTGACTTGTTAGAAGATTCTACAATCAATTCATCTTCTTGGTTGTGGCTAGAATTCACAATTTCTTTATTATCTTGAGAAGTTTTTCTCCTTGAATAAATGATGATATTTGGCTTTTGACTCAATACTCTCCCTGTTTCACTAATTTAAGGACCATCTTGGATAGAATTGTTGGTGCAAGATGTATCAATGATGTTCTCCTCTAAGTGTTTTAATGATTGACAATTTACTTAAGTCAGTGATACATTGAATAGACAAAGGGGAGTTAAGAGAGGAGTAACCAAAGTGGAAGAAAGTCCTAGTAAACCTAGGCACTAAGTCCTGATCAAGTATTGGGCACGAAGTCCTGGCAAGGGGCTGGGCACCGAAGACCTACTCGGAAGGTGGGCACGAAGTCCTAGTCGAGGACTGGGCACGAAGTCCTAGCAAGGGGCTGGGCACCGAAGACCTGCTTGGAAGGTGGGCACCGAAGACCTGCTCGGAGGTGGACACCGAAGACCTGCTCGGAAGGTGGGCATGAAGTCCTGGTCGAGGACTGGGCACGAAGACCTAGTCAGGTGAATCGGGCAAAAGTCCAACCGGATGAGCCGGTTGGCTAAAGGTAAACTCTCCTGAGAGGAGTAGGTGAGGACGCATTCCCCGTCGAGAGAACAGTAGGCGTCGGTTCAACCTAGGGTTCCATTTGGGAGACCCGAAGTCAGAACCAAGACAGCTACGATTGTAAAGATGGACTAATATTCTTGCCTTGTTTGTTTTGGAACTAACCTTGGATGCAGGGACCAAAGGAGTGTGTTTCTGCAGCTCAGAACGCCCCAAAGGAGAGGGGCAGACAGCTGGGCTAGGCGCCCGGAGGTCCCGGGCGCCCAAGGTCAAAGACAAACAAGCAAAAAGCAAGAATCGCTTCAAAACAACACTGGGCTAGGCGCCCAGGAGGTCCCAGGCGCCCAAGGTCAAAGCCAAAGAGGAGTCGAAGCAAAATCAGCCACGAAGCCAGCGGACCAAGTCAAGCTGGGCGCCCGGGACCTCCCGGGCGCCCCAGTCAGCTCCAGAGGCCGATTCTGAAGGGATAAGCGCTGACCGAGCTGCGGATGAAGGTTCTCCGATCTGAAGACACGTGTCAGGCGCCCCCAGCGAATCAGGCGCCCCAGGAGCACTATAAAAGGGGCTCGACCCCGAGGCTTCAAGAACACAACTTTTCCAGATCCATTCTGAACGTTCTGACCGACAACAACACGCTAAAGATGAGGCTCTACGACCGGGAGGCTCCAGGAGGAAGTGCGCGGCACTTCGGAGATCCAGATCGGCCGAGCTTCAGACTTTGTTTTGTTCGGTTTGCTTTTATTTAATTCCGCACTTAATTTTCAATATTCGTGCTTGTAATTATCAATTGTAAGACGGGTTTTCTCTGCCTCCGGAAATTCCGGAAAGGAGGCCAATAGTGGACTCACGCCGAGTACATAGGCATTGGACGTACTGACCCAGGGGGGGTTGGGAACCAAGTAAATAAATCCCGCGTGTCTGCTATATTGTTTTATTGTTCTATTTATTTTCCGTTGCACTAACGCTCAGAGTCTAGAACGAAAGTCTTACGAGTTTTCAACGAAGTTTTTCACGGTCGATATTCACCCCCCCCCCCTCTATCGACGGCACCGGTCCTACAAGTGGTATCAGAGCCAGGCCGCTCTTCACCGGACTAACCGCCGACGGAGCAATGACGCCGGAAGTTGAGGGGGAGGCCAGGGGTGAATCAGGTATATTTTATTTTAAATGTCAAAGTTTAAATTCCATATTATATGCTTCACGTGCAGGGAGAGAGGACACTACAAAAGTCAGTGTCTTACTCGTAAGATTCGATCTTCACCACCGGTGGTAAAGGAGGCACCAGCGCCAGGAAGCCAGAGGGATAAGAGCCACGTACAGTGCTTCGAGTGCGAAAAATACGGACACTACATGAACAAATGTCCGGCAAAGGTACGCAGAATTTACGTTCCGAAAATTTTCAAAATTCCTGCACCAGTTTATGTAAATAATGTAGACAATTTTTCTCATAAATTAGAAATATTACACAATCAAATAGATATCTTGCATGATCAGTTAGAAAAAGTAAATAATTCTAAAATATCAGAAATCAACACTTTAATTCTTAATGTTAACTCAATAATTTCCAAAGTTAATTCTAAAATTAATTTTGGAATTAATCTGAACTTTAATTCGGATAATTCCGAATTCAAATTTGAAAATCCTAAAGAAAATTCCAAATTTAAATTTGAAAATCCAAAGGATAATTCCGAATTCAAATTTGAAAATCCTAAGGATAATTCCGAATTCAAATTTGAAAACCTTAAGGATAATTCCGAATTCAAATTTGAAAATCCTAAAGATAATCCCGAATTCAAATTTGAAAATCTTGAGGATAAAGATGATTTTTCCAAAAATATTTCTGAGGATAATGAGGATAATTTTGAAGATAGTGGAGATAAAATCTCCTTAGATAACAATTTAATTATTTTCCTGAATAATCTTGAAATATTAACTAATGGCCCATATTACTCCACCTATATTGAGGATATTGAAAGATCTAATTTTGTGGAGGAGATGGAATTTTCTAAGATCAAGACCATAGTTAATAAAAATCACAAAAACTCAAATAAATCAGAATTATTAGAAAAACATGACAGGATAAACAGAGAAGAAATAGTGGATGAGTCAAAAATTTTCGAAATAATGAAAATTCTGAACTTAAACCCACAACTATTAATCTATCATTTCAACCTTAATTATTCAAATCTTAACTTAAATCAATTAAATTCAAATTAAATCAAATCAAATTCAATTAAATCTTAATTAAATCAAATTCAATCCAATTAAATTCAAATAAAATCAAATCCAATTAAATTCAAATCAAATTCAATCCAATTAAATTCAAATTAAATCAAAATCAATCCAATTAAATTCAAATTAAATCAAATTCAATTAAATCTTAATTAAATCAAATCCAATTAAATGCAAATTAAATCAAATTCAATCCAATTAAATTCAAATTAAATCATAATTAAATCAAATCCAATTAAATTCAAATTAAATCAAATTCAATCCAATTAAATTCAAATTAAATCAAATTCAATTAAATCATAATTAAATCAAATTCAATCCAATTAAATTCAAATTAATTCAATTCAATTCAATTCAAATTAAATCAAATTCAATTAACTTCAAATTAATTCAATTAAATTAAATTTAATTAAATTCAAATTAAATCAAATTCAATTAAATTCAAATTAATTCAATTCAATTAAATTCAATTAAAATCAAAATCAATTTCAATTAATTCAATTCAAATCTTAATTAATTCAAACATTAATTAACTTCAATTCAAATCTTAATAATTCAAACTTAAATTAATTCAATTAAATCTTAATTAATTCAAACTTAAATTAATTCAATTAAATCTAAATTTTAATTAATTCAATTAAATTTTAATTAAATCAAATTCAAATTAATTCAATTAAATCTTAATTAAATCTTAATTAATTCAATTAATTTCTAATTAGTTAAACTTCAATTAATTCTTAATTAACTTGAATCCAACTAAATCTTTAACTTAAACTCGAACTAAAATAAAATCTTACCCAAACCGCAACAATTAATTTAATAAAATTAAATATGTCAAAGTGGGTTGACATATTCGCGGGTTCACACGACATGTATCAAATCGGGAATTTGATACATCTTTAGAAACGTAATTAAAATGCTTTGGACTTGTTTGAATCATGCATGCATCAATGCCATGGACATGCATCTGCTATTTTCTTTTAAAATATATGTCATGTCATTCACGTTTAATTTTATGCTTAATTTAGAATGGTTATAGGAAAAAGATTATTTGAAACTTGAACAACCTAGTATTGGGTGGAGGTGAGATGATAGTATGTTAGGGAAGCCATCTTGGCGGAACTAGCCGAAGCTACTGATCCAAGACCCAAACTAGTTAGACCAAAATCTTTCAAGAAGTAACTTGAAGATGAATTTTCTATAAAAGGCTTTGTCAAGGAAAGGGTTGATGATTCAATAAGGCGCCAAAGAAAGCCTAGTGCCTCGCCAAGACCTGGAAGCCAATTACTGAAAATCAAATTCATTTTACTATTGTCAGATTTGAATCTAACACAAGCTTCAATTAAATCTTAGAGTTAATAATAAATTAAGAAAAATAATTCAAGCATCTCACAATGCACCCATAAGGCAACCATGCTTGTTGTATTGAGACATCTAAAATGAGTGAGATGCTAAGGACTAATAAATTGAAAAATAGTTTTCAAAATTATTTTTCAAAATTGTTAGAATACTTTCTAAAAATATATTTTCAAAATAGTGCCTCAACATAATAATATTTTTATGAATTTCATGCTTGACTGATTGTCAATATAGTATATGTTTTTAAAAATTATATCCTTTTGAAAATTGTTTGACTCACACAAATAGACACAAGCCTCTTAGGACAACACTAAAGTTCCTTAGGGCACTTAGATAGAGTCAAACGGTGTCGGGTACAGGGGGAGTTTTTCTTCTTTTTTTTAAATACTTTTCGAAAACTGTGCTTTAAATCATTATCACTTGTGTTTCCGAAAAATTATATTTTCAAAAATTACCTGTTGCTTTGAATTTGATAAACCCTAAAGACACAGAGAAAGGTCCACTTCATGATCTAAAAGGTCTCCTAGGATGTGTCAGATTTAGGGGGAGTCTGAGTCAAATTTCTGAAAAGTTTTTTTTAATTATTTGTGTTGAAATTATTAGATAATTCCTTTTGATCTGAACTAAACCCTAATGACTTAGAGGAAGAGTACTTGTGGTCGACAAGCTTCCTAAGACTACGTCAAGTTTAGGGGGAAATCAAATTAAAAGAATTATTGAATATTTCAAAATTATATGTTTTCATGCACTGCACTCTTAAATCCTTTTGAAAACATAAGTATCCTTTCAAAGACTATCATTTTAATAATTTTTCTTTAAAAATACTATTATTTTCAAAAATTCATCTGGTTTTAATCAATTTGAAATAATGTTTTTCTTGAGTTTGGAAAATTTTCCAGGACACTTAGGAAAATGTCCTTGTAGTCAACAAGGTTTCCTATGATTGTGTCAGACTGGAAGATAAACCAAGTCAAGTAAAATATTATGTCTTCAAAAATTCATACATTTTTCAAAATGTACTTACATATATTTTCAAGATACTATCATTTGTTTTATCAAAATTCTATTTAGAAATAGTATTTACTTGAATTTGGAGAATTTTCTAAGACACTTAGGAAAATATCCTTGTAGTCAACAAGATTTCCTAGGATTGTGTCAGACTGGAAAAGGAACCATGTCAAGTACTTATACTTCTCAAAAATTCTAATACTGCTTTAAAAAGTACTTATATTTTTCAAAGTCTAATCCTTTTCAAAAGTACTTATACTTCTCAAAATTCATTCTTTTCAAAAGTACTTAGATTTTCAAAAATGCATAATATTTTTTTTTTCAAAAGTACTTATGCTTCTCAAAATTCATAATATCTTTTAAAGTACATGCATCTTTCAAAATACGGTATTTTCTCAAAAAAAAAAACAAGATTGTTTAAGTTTTCTGAGTTCAAAATACTTAAGTACTTAGTTTTATGCTATGCTTTCAAAAACTTATACTAAGTATTTTCAAATGTTCTCATTGTTGGCGCAAGTATTTCTGGTGATTTTTGATGTATGACAAAGGGGGAGAGGTGTGCTTAAGTTAGAAAATTTTTGGTGTCTTCCAGAAGGATCAATGAAAATCAAATTTTTTTTCAAAAAGGGGAGAGTGAGGTTATGTTAGAAAATAATTTTCTCCCAAAGATCAAAATGTATTTTCAAAATTTATATCAATTTTTTATTTTGATCCCAAGGATTGTAAGTTAGCCCCTTAAACCAATCTAACTTAAGTTATTGTCAAACATCAAAAAGGGGGAGATTGTTGGTGCAAGTTGCATCAATGATGTTCTCCTCTAAGTGTTTTAATGTTTGACAATTTACTTAAGTCAGTGATACATTGAACAGACAAAGGGGAGTTAAGAGAGGAGTAACCAAAGTGGAAGAAAGTCCTAGTAAACCTAGGCACTAAGTCCTGATCGAGGATTGGACACGAAGTCCTGACAAGGGGCTGGGCACCGAAGACCTGCTCGGAAGGTGGGCACGAAGTCCTGGTCGAGGACTGGGCACGAAGTCCTGGTCGAGGACTGGGTACGAAGTCCTGGCAAGGGGCTGGGCACCGAAGACTTGCTCGGAAGGTGGGCACCGAAGACCTGCTCGGAAGGTGTGCACGAAGTCCTGGTCGAGGACTAGGCACGAAGACCTGGTCAGGTGAATCGGGCAAAAGTCCAACCGGAGGAGCCAGTTGGCTAAAGGTAAACTCTCCTGAGAGGAGTAGGTGAGGACGCATTCCCCGTCGAGGGAACAGTAGGCGTCGGTTCGACCTAAGGTTCCATTTGGGAGACCCGAAGTCAGAACCAAGACAGCTACGGCTATAAAGATGGACTAATATTCTTGCCTTGTTTGTTTTGGAACTAACCTTGGATACAGGGACCGAAGGAGTGTGTTTCTGCAGCTCAGAACGCCCCAAAGAGAGGGGCATGTAGCTGGGCTAGGCGCCCGTGAGGTCCCGGGTGCCCAAGGTCAAAGTCAAACAAGCAGAAAGCAAGAATCGCTTCGAAACAACACTGGGCTAGGCGCCCGGGAGGTCCCGGGCGCCCAAGGTCAAAGCCAAAGAGGAGTCGAAGCCAAATCAACCACGAAGCCAGCGGACCAAGTCAAGCTAGGCACCCGGGACCTCCCGGGCGCCCCTGTCAGCTCCAGAGGCCGATTCTGAAGGGATAAGCGTTGACCGAGCTGCGGATGAAGGTTCTCCGATCTAAAGGCACGTGTCAGGCGCCCCCAGGAGCACTATAAAAGGGGCTCGACCCCGAGGCTTCAAGAACACAACTTTTCCAGATCCATTCTGAACGTTCTGACCGACAACAATGCACTAAAGATGAGACTCTACGACCGGGAGGCTCCAGGAGGAAGTGCGCGACATTTTGGAGGTCCAGATCGGCCGAGCTTCAGACTTTGTTTTGTTCAGTTTGCTTTTATTTAATTCCGCACTTAATTTTCAATATTCGTGCTTGTAATTATCAACTGTAAGACGGGTTTTCTCCACCTCCAGAAATTCCGGAAAGGAGACCAATAGTGGACTCACGCCGAGTACATAGGCCTTGGACGTACTGACCCAGGGGGGTCAGGAACCAAGTAAATAAATCCCGCGTGTCTGCTGTATTGTTTTATTGTTCTATTTATTTTTCATTGCACTAACGCTCTAAGTCTAGAATGAAAGTCTTACGAGTTTTCAACGAAGTTTTTCACGGTCGATATTCACCCCCCCCTCTATCGACGGCACCTTTCCTACAAGAATAAGACATAGAGGGAGGTGTGGTGTCCAAATTAACACCAAGGATAGGAAGGATATCTTTATCATCATTTGAGGACGTTCCATGGCCGCCATAGCTATCACCACGATCGTGTGTTGTGACACGGTCAGGCCATGGGACACTTTAGTTCTCCTCTTTCACCGACTTCAAAACTTTATCATCCTTCTCCTCTTGTTAGAAATACGGGGTACCTTCAAAAAAAAAAAAGGTGACATCACAAGTAATATATGTCTTCTTTGTATATGGACAATAACACTGATAACTTTTTTGAGTAGGAAAATACCTGACAAAGACAGTTTTAAGGGCTCGAGGGATAAGTTTGTTATGCCTATGGGCACGGATATGCACAAAGGCTATACATCCAAATGTCTTCAAAGGTAGATTATAGAAGTTAAAAATTTGTTGATATATTTAGGTGAGAAGAGACAAAGGCGTGACAAAGTTTATAGCGCAACTAGGAAGACGATAGATAAGATACATAGTAGTTAGGATTGTATCACACAATAAATATTTTAGAACATGCATAGTGAACATAAGGGCATGAGCAACCTTTAGCAAATGACGATTTTTACGTTTAAAACTCCATTTTGTTGTGGAGTATCGACATGAGAGCTTCGATGAACAATTCCATTTTCCACTAAATAGTCACCTAAAATAACATTAAAATATTCTTTGCCATTATTGGTTTGAAGAATTTGAATATTTGTTTGGAATTGAGTTTGGATCATTTTGTGGAAGACTATGAAAATGTTATTAGTTTTAGAGTTGTCTTAAGAAAATAAACCAAAGTAACCTATGATCTCAATAAATGAGATAAACCATCTTTTCTCATGAGAGGTGTGAATTTGTGAGGGGCCTCAAATATCACTATGAATTAATGAAAAAAGAGTAGAAAGTTTATAGGGAGAGAAATGAGTATGAGTATGTTTGGCAAGTTGGCACACTTCACAATTGGAAGATAAAATATCTTTATTAATAAACAATGATGGAAACAAAGGCTTCACATAACCAAAACTAGGATGGCCAAGATGATAGAGTCAAGACATTATTTTCCTATCACTAGACCAAAAAAAAGAAACATGAGATACCAAAGACTACTCTTTTTTATCCTAGAAGTAATAAAAACCTTCATAAATTCTAGCATTGCTAATCATCTTCCCTGATAGGAGGGCCTGAAAATGACATGATAAAGGTAAGAATTTAGCAAAATACTAATTATCAATGGTGACTTTGTTGATAGAAATCAAATTGCATGTTAGAATAGGTATATGAAAAACATATTTTAGAATGATGTATTGAGATAATCGAATATCGCCTATGTCAGCAACTATAGTTAATTGCCCATCAGCAATCCAAATTGTAATTTGGCGAGAACAATGACATTGGAAGGAAAAAAGACTCGAGTCACCTATCATATGGTCAGAGACCCCAAAATCAATGATCCATGGATTGTTGATTGTTTAAGAAATGATGAATTGAATTTACTAGATTGAGTCATGGAGCAAGAGCAACATTGATGGTAGAAGATGCATTGAGAGCCATTTGGTTGAAGAATTTACAATATAGTTTAATTTGTTCTTTGGTAAAGGGAGGAACATCGAAGATAACAGGTTTTTCTTGGCTTGATTGAGTTTGGAATTTATGACCTTCATTCTATTTCCATGGTTGTCAATTTGCTGGTTTCTCATATATTTCCCAGCATTTATCCTTGGAGTAGCCTAGTCGATTGCAGTGTTCACACAAAAAACATTTATTTTGACACTGATTTGGTGTAAAATTTTTTGTGTAATCCAAAGTTGAAACGTTTGCTGTAAGTATGCATGACCTTACAACGGGCTTCTTCCCATCGGACTTCCGTGAATGCTTCTTCAAGAGATGGAAATGGGTAATGTGCAACAATACGACTGCATACCTTATCCAAATTATGATAAAACATTGTGTTTTCTCCTAACTACATGAATTCTAGAAAACCAAATAAGAACTCGAAGAGAAAATATAATATATATAAGCATAGATCTATTATTTCATCGAATCATGACATAACATAAATAAAAGGCATAAACCGAGAGACAAAGAACCTGATTGATTAGCCATCATCTTTGTCATGGCATCTTCGGCTTGATCACTGTGGAAGAAAATGCAGCGGAAAGAAGGAGAATCTTCCAAGGGGCTTAGGGTTGACGACGCCGTAAAGTTTCTTGTCAATGGGGAACAAGAATTAAGTCAAGATAATCCCTAAACCCTTGGGGACCTCCCCTTTATATGGAAATCCAATTTGTTGTCAGCCCATAGATAATAACAGATTGGTCTAAAGGGTTCTATACATTAAACCTGTATCCAATAATCTGAAACCCAATAAACATAAGTTAGATCACTTTAAGGACTCAAATTGTATTTACATGTGCAACTTACAAATAACCCACCTAATAGGGATAATAATAATATCCAACAATCTCCCACTTGGGCTATATGTGAGTTGTATCGTAAATACAAGCAAAACTTTAGTTGATATCAAACTTTATGGGTACAAGATACCTCTATAAACAATCTGGTCCATTAACTTCATTGGTATAGGATTAAAGAGGTCATAGCTATTGGATCGAGAAACACGATAGAGGGGGGAGGTGAATATCGTGAAAACGTTTCGGATTAAGAAAAAGAGAATACTCAGTGGAATTAGAACATACACACAAAGAACGCAAGTAGTTTTACTTGGTTCGGAGTCGCGGTCGGCTCCTACTCTAAGGCCCACGGTCCTTGACCGTTTACTGCGGGCAATTCTATATTCGCGCAAAGGTTTACAGAGTATAATACAGAAATATTGCAGTAAATAAATGACTATAATTAGACTATCAGTATTCATGATAAAGAGTGGATTTTGATATAAATTAAAGTTACCCGTATTGATAGGTTGTCCTGGATCTTTGGCTCTTCTATCCGTGCATTCAACTTTGTAATGCCCAAACTCCTAGCACTTGAAGCATTGGATGCAACTCTTGTCCTTTCGTGCTTTTGGAACTGGTTCCTTTGTAGCCGTCGGTGGTGTCGTTCGAATCTTACAAGTAGGACACTTACTTTTGTAGTGCCCTCTCTCCCTGCATGTGTAACAAATTATTTGATTTTTCAAATTTGAATTTACAAATTTACCTTTTGATTTCTTATTGGGAATCTCCCCCTCGATTCTTGCCGTCCCGGATCTAGACTCATCTTCTGATTCCGTGTCTGAGTCGGACTCGGGTACTGGTTGAAGCTCCTTCTTTGGTGGTTCTTTTGGAGTTTTCCCTGCAATAGAATTTACACCTTCCTCGACCATTACAGTATCTGTTTGATTACTTCCTGCACCAACAATAGCTACTGTATATGATCATAACAAGCCCCAACAGTAATCACAATACCAATGTCATTAACGACATAGATCAAGATGCGGATGTATAGAGTAGAAATTACATGAATTGTGATCAGTACATGTCAATTTCCAACCGATCCAAAGGGACTCAAAAGAGTCTGATCATATTTATAAATACCTTATGCTAAACTGCAACAGCAAATCATGATCCAAACTTTATGATTCCAAAAGGAATCTGTATCATATTTACAAACACCAAATGCTAAACAGCAGTAGTAAATCATGATATCATATTCAGAGTGTCACATAAACATATAAATCCCCATTAATATTTTGAACCTGAAGTACGTACAATAATCAAAATAAAATATTTGTCTTTATTAACATAGAGCAATAAAATAAATACAGACTCCCACTAGATGAGTTCTTCTTCCTTAAGAAGAACTCCCATATCCACAACATGCGCATGAAACACCTTGGGCACCAAGCCTTTGGTGAGTGGATCGGCCAATATGGAATCTGTGCAGATGTGCTCTACCATAATCTGGCGACTCTGAACTCTCTCTTTAACTGCTAGAAACTTAATGTCGATGTGCTTGGACTTCGACGAACTGCGGTTGTTCTTGGCATAAAGTTCTGCAGCTTTATTATCACAGTAGATCCTCAGTGGCCTGTCAATGCCATCAACGATATGCAATGCTGTGATGATGTTCCGCAACCAAATCCCATGATTGAACGCTTCATAGTATGCTACCAATTCTGCCTCCATAATAGAAGTAGCTACTAGCGTCTGCTTGACGCTCTACCAAGATATAGCCCCTCCAGTAAGCATGAAGATATAGCCTGAAGTGGACCTCCTGCTATCTAAGCATCCAGCAAAATCAGAGTCTGAATAACCAATCACCTCCAGATGATCTGACCTTCGATACTTGAGCATGTGTCTTTTAGTTTTTTGCAAATACCGCATCACTCTTTTAATTTCTTTCCAGTGCAACGGACCTGGGTTATTAACATATCTGCCTAACATCCCAACTACAAATGCTATATCTGATCGAGTGCAAACTTGTGCATACATGAGACTTCCCACTGCTGATGGATATGGGAATTGTTTCATCTCCTTTATTTCAAGTTCAAGTCGTGGACACTGTTGCAAACTAAACTTGTCACCTCTTTACACAGGTGTGTTACCAGGTGTACAGTTCTGTATGTCATACCTTATAAGCACCTTCTCAATATAGGCTTATTGTGAAAGTCCAAGAATGCCTCTTGATCGATTACGACAGATTTGAATGCCTAGAACAAAAGATGCTTCACCAAGATCTTTCATTTCAAATTTACCAGATAGAAATGACTTGGTTTCATGCAGTAGACACTTATTATTGCTCGCAAGTAATATATCATCCACGTACAAAACAAGTATAACAAACCTACTCCCACTGAACTTGACATATATGCACTGATCAATGGGGTTCTCTTTAAATCCAAATGAGGTAACCACTTGATCAAATTTCTGATACCATTGACAGGACGCCTGCTTTAAACCATAAATGGACTTCTTTAATCTACATAATAGGTACTTTGAGTCTGAGGACTTAAAGTTCTCCGTTTGCACCATATATATAGACTCCTCTATGTCTCCATTGAGGAATGCAGTCTTTACGTCCATTTGATATAGCTCCAAATCAAAATGAGCTACAAGTGTCATGATTACCCTAAGGGAGTCTTTCGTCGACACAGGTGAGAAAGTCTCCTTATAATCAATGTCTTCCTTTTGAGTGAATCCCTTGGCAACAAGACAAGCCTTATACTTTTCAATATTGCCCTTCGAATCTCGCTTGGTTTTAAATATCCATTTACAACCAACGGGTTTCGAACCTTCAGGCAATTCAACAAGTTCCCAAACGTCATTGTCTGTCATAGACTTTATCTCTTCTTGCATGGCGTTAATCCACCTTTCAGGGTTAGAGCATTGTTTGACTTCTTGGAAAGATGTAGGATCACTTTCCAACCCTATATCAAACTCATGCTCTTGGAGATAAACATAATCACGAGAATTTATGCTTCTCCGTTCCCTTGTGAATCGCCTTAAAGGCACTTGTGTTTGAGGCGGTTGAGGTACTTGCTCATCAATATGAGGCAATACTTCAATTTCAGTGGTAGGCTCCTCCAATTGCATTGGAGATGTCATGGGAATATCTTAGTTCACTACGCTCACTGGATGTGCAATATCCATAATGTGTGGTATGGTCACCATACCACTACTGATTGCACTAGTAGTGACCATAGGAGGATTGCCAATGCTTTCCTCAAAAGATACTTCCCTGATTTTATCACTCTCACTGTCCTCAATAAACTTGGCATTTCCTGTTTTGAAGAAGGATCTATTAGATGGATCATAAAATTTATACTCCTTTGATCTCTCAGAGTAACCTACAAAATTGCAGCTAATAGTTCTTGAGTCTAATTTCTTTTCATTAGGCTTGTAAGGCCTAGCCTCAACTGGACAACCCCAGACATGTAAATGCCTAATGCTAGGCTTTTTACCCGTCCACATCTCGAACGGGGTTTTAGTTACTGTCTTACTAGGTACTCTATTGAGAAGGTAAACTGCAGTCTTGAGTGTCTCACCCCACAAAGACTCTGGTAGAGAAGTGAAAGTCATCATACTTCTTACCATGTCTTTTAGGGTTCGATTGCGACGCTCAGTTACACCATTCTGACTGGGTGTACCAGGCATGGTATACTGAGGCACAATCCCACACTCAGCAAGGTAATTTGCAAAAGGTCCTGGACATTTTTCACCTGATCCATCATATCGACCGTAATATTCCCCTCTACGGTCGGATCGGACGGCTTTAATTTTCTTACCTAATTGAAGTTCAATTTCGGCTTTGAAAATTTTGAACATGTCCAAAGATTGCGACTTCTCATGAATAAGGTACAGATAGCCAAACCTAGAATAGTCGTCTATGAAGCTAATAAAATATGTGTCCATTCCAAGATGTCTTAGGGAATGGTCTGTTGGATCGAGAGAAACGATAGAGAGGGGGTGAATATCGTAAAACGTTCGGATTCGTAAAAGAGAATTAGCAGCGGAAATAATTAAAGTAAAGCACACGCGAACACCAAGATTTTACTTGGTTCGGAGTCGCGGTCGGCTCCTACTCCAAGGCCCACGGTCGTTGACCGTTTACTGCGGGCAGTTCTATATGCGTAAAAAGTTTACAGGTATAGATTACAAGATTAGTACAGTAAACTAAAAGAAAGTCGCTCTTAATTACCGACGTCCGGAGTAGATCGTATTTTTGAAGCAGAGGGACGTCGTCGGCGCTTGTATCTCGAGTCGGGAGGTTTCCGGGACAGAGCGCTGGAGCAGAAGAGTGTGAATGTGTTGAAAGAATTCTTGTCTTGAAGTCTTGGGGTCGAGGGCCTTTTTATAGCCCCTAGGGGGGCCCGTAACGTTGGGGGCGCCCCCCACGTGTCATCTGATCCAAGCTCCTCGGTCATCTCTGATCCCTTCAAACTCGGGATCAGACTTTGACGGGGGCGCCCGGGACGCTGGGGGCGCCCGGGTTGACTCTTATCCGTTGGCTTCTCGCTGGCTTGCCTCTTATCCGCTTCGTTAGCTTGAGCTCGGGGCGCCCGGACCATCCGGGGCGCCCGAGAGCATGGGGGCGCCCGGGATCACGGGGGCGCCCCGGCCATGAGCTGTTGAAGCGTACATTTGCTCCACTTCTTTTTGTATTCACCTTGGGGGCGCCCGGGACACTCCGGGCGCCCGGGACACTCCGGGCGCCCGGGACACTCCGGGCGCCCTACTCAGCTTCTGCCTCACTCCTTTGAGGCTCTTTGAGCTGCAGACACTCGTTCCTTCGGTCCTGCATCTAGGGTTAGTCCAAAATAACATAGAGCAATAATATGTTAGTTTTATACAGCCTTAGCTGTCTTGGTTCTGACTTTAGGTCTCCAAAATGGAGCCCTAGGTCGAACCGACGCCTACTGTTCCCTCGACGGGGAACGCGTCCTCACCTACTCCTCTCAGGAGAATTTACCTGATGCCAACCGGCTCCTCCGGTTGGACTTTTTGCCCAGCAGTCCTTCGCCAGGTGCCTAGCTGTCCTTCGCCAGGTCTTCAGTACCAAGCTGTCTTTCGCCTGGTGCCTAGCAGTCCTTCGCTAGGTCTTTGTATCCTGGCATTCCATCGCCAGGTGCCTAGCAGTCCTTCGCTAGGGCTTTGTATCCTGGCATTCCTTTCACAATGTGCCTAGCAGTCCTTCGCTAGGGCTTTGTATCCTGGCATTCCTTCGCCAGGTGCCTAACAGTCCTTCGCTAGGACTTTTCTTGCACACTTGAGTAACATGTCAGATAAACATTATATCTTAACTTTTGAACCCTTTTGCCATTATCAAAATACAGGTTCGACTTGGGTGCTTTCTGCACCAACAATCTCCCCCTTTTTGATTTATGGCAACCCTAGTTCAAAAAGTTAAAATTAATCAGAACATATAAAATGAAATTTTGTTTCCTCCCCCTGGAAGGAATCTCTCCCTAGATTTTTCAAAAGTTCATGAGGTTTTGAAACTTACTTCTAAGTCTAAAGATAGATTTAATTTTACTTAGAACAATTTTCAACAGAAACTTTAAAGACATATTTTCCAACATAATTTTGGTTGTGCACTTTGGAAAATTCATACTTATAGGAAAATTTTTTGAAAACTTAAGTTTAAATACTTAGAAAAAATTTGAAAACTTAAGTTTTAAATACTAGGAGAATTTTGAAAACTTAAGTTTAAAGTACTTAGAAAATTTTGAAAACTTAAGTTTAAGTACTTAGAAAATTTTGAAAACTTAAGTTTAAGTACTTAGAGAAAATTTTGAAAACTTAAGTTTAAAGTACTTAGAGAAAATTTTGAAAACGTAAGTTTAAAGTACTTAGAGAAAATTTTGAAAACTTAAAGTTTAAAGTACTTAGAAAAAATCTTAGTACTTTTGAAAATGAATTAAGTACTTTTTGAATAAAGGATAGAGTTTGAAATTTTGGATTTAGAAAAAATTTTAAGAAAAAAATCTCTCCTTTCTTATCTCTCCCCCTTTGCCATATATCAAAAAGAAATATAGCAAAAAAAATTACATAATAGCAGAAAAAATAGACTGCATTGCTGTACTGAACCAATTCAGGATTTGAACTAAACCAAATCAGTTTCAATTATCTCTTTTAGGGTCCTGTCTAACCCAATTAGCTACATACTAACTGTTATAAATAGTAATTTTCGCTAGGGTTAGTCAAGTTAAGTGTTCTGTTCAAGTTAGATTTTCTAAACTTGACACTTGACTTGATTACTGTTTAAGTTGTATTTAGTGCCCCAATTACTGCAGATACACTGACTTAAAGCATCTTGAATTAAGGAAAAGACCTAAGCATCTCAACCCATTCTAGGTTATCAATCAAAAATGCCCTAAGGTGCTTGTGAGATGCTGGCTTCTAAATCTATAGGTGCATGCAGTTCTAGGGTTAGGGCCTAGGCTAAGTCCATTTGCGAAAAAGCCCTAGTTTTGAAGGGGATAGTTTTTGAAAAGAAAACTAAGTCGAAAACTGCAAAAAAAACTGTTAAAAAAATTGATTTTGAAATTCAGTAAAGCAGTTTTAAAACTATTTTTAAAAATTGATTTTTCAAATCAAAAGAAACCAATAGAGTAAATCTATTCTACCAAGCATAATCCTAACTCACAAAATCATGAGAAGCAAATAGTCTAACTCAATAAGTTAGCTGGTAAAAGAGAGAACCAACACAATCATACAAGTCAAACATGAGTCAACCCTACTGAGTAGGGACAGTCAAATAGTCACTAGTACAATGCTACTCAAATCTAGGAGGAGGGACCAGGATGGTCAGAAGAGCCCGTGTGCCAGGATCAAAATAGCACCATCATCTCGTCATATCGTGCGTCGCTAGTCTCTCTATCGGCTCTGCGGGCACTCATATACTCAGTGTAATAGCCCTGATTTGCCTCCATTCCTTCGGCATGATTTGCATCCACTCCCTCTCGGAGGCTCTCGGTCTGCGACTCGAGTCGCGTCACTCTCTCGTAGAGTGTCGGTGGTGGGGGCTCGTCTATGTGCTCACGAACCTCGGCTGCCAGATCTCCGACATCAACTTCGACCTCCTCATCTGAGTCGATCTGGGGTGCGGCTCTCTGACGTCTCCAGGACAAAACCCCGGTACTCGAGACCTCTATACTAGCTAGGGAGAAGTTCCTATAACCTATCTCGTCGTAATCAGTCAGTGTGGCCGTCTCTCCCTCTGTGATGTTACGACCATGGTAATGTAAAATGGAAGTGATGATGTGGCAATAGGGAGTGCGTACCCGCCCCTGCGTGGTAACACTGGACGCATGTAGGATCGCATGGAACATGTGTAGTCCAATGTCGATATCAAGCTGATGCGTCAGTGCGTATAGGAGGAAGGTGTGAAATGGTCGCATGGTAGCGACGTCTCTAGTGGATAACGGCAGAATGCATCGGACTATAACTCTATATAGAGCGTAGTCCTGGGCTTGAAGGTCAACAGACTGAAATCGTCTGGCCAAGGGGTTTCTAACATGTGTATAAAAATAGGAGTGTAGGGTATCCAGAGTGATGTGAGAGTAGGGAGCATCAAAGGGAGGCTCCCTAGGAGGGTAACAACAAAAGGTGGACTGTGAGGGCCGTAGTCCAAGAAATCGGTTGAGTAGTGTAGGTGTGATTGTCAGGGGAATCCCTTGGACAGTGGTGATGAACATAAGACCATCCTGTCTAATTATGTTATTATAGAATTCTGCACATAAGGATGTGTTAATTGGGTGAGTGCAGAATACGAGATTGTCGAGTTGGTAGAAGTTTATAACATTCATTGCCAAGGGATAGGATTGGGTGAAGAATTGCCTATTTAGGTAGCTCGTTTTTAAAGGCTTGTAGGTCGTTCGAGCAAACTTATTACACAGTTCTAAAGTTGGGAACCTAGGATCAGGACTAGGTTCGGTACCGGGTTCTGCCTGGTTTGCTCGGCGTTTTCTAAGATAGGAAATATGCATTCAAAGGAAGGAATTTAAGAAAAATAATTTTCAAATGCGAAAAAAAATTATACCGGGCAGCTCGGGGAGGCATTGTCGAGGATGAGAGCTTGAGAATGTTGCAAAGTCTCTTGGAAGGTAGGGAGTTGAAGAGGAGAGGAGTTTTTTGGTGTGGGAAGTGAGTGAGGCTTGAAGGCTTTTTATAGGGCTCGGTCGGGCGCCCTGGTGTGTGAGGGTGCCCTGGCAAGCGAGGGCGCCCCCCACAGGGCTGCAATTGCCTTTTGGCAGCTTTCAGCTCTTGACAGGTTAGATGGGGGCGCCCGTGAGGACCCGGGCGCCCCGGTTAAGTGATAAAGGCAAGTTTTTGCCTTGAGATATGTGAAAGCTTTGTTCGGGGCGCCCGAGGAGTCACGGGTGCCCGGGTTAGGTTTGAATTGACAACTTTGTTGTCTTGTTAACCATTTGACCATGATTTGACTGGTATTAGGTCAATGCCTTTCAGAATGAAGTGTTTGTATTTAAATAACAATGCAGGTATTAAATAACTTTTGATTAAGTTAAATTTTACCGTCTCACCCAAATCTAGGGTTATCAGTCACGTTAGCCTTACGGGTTTTGTGAGACAGGTTTTGCTAGTTAGAATTAGTTTGAAAATTTGTGATTTATTTAAAAAAACTTAATTTAATTTTGAAAAACAGTTGATTTTGAGTTTTTTTAAAAAAATATTTGAATCTACAATTAACTGAAAATTTGTGTTAGATTCGAATTTGACAATGAATAGTTTGAATTTGAATTTCAAAAATTGGCTTCCAGGTCTTGGTGAGGCACTAGGCCTTCTTTGGTCGTAGCCTTATTGGATCATCAATCCTTTCCTTGACAAAGCCTTTTAATGAAATTTCATTTTCAAAACTATTTCTTGAAAAATTCTGGTCTAACTAGCTTGGGTCTTGGATCGGTAGCTTCGGCTAGTTTCACCAGTCTAAAGAGACCAAGTAGAGAATACTTGACCTTATTAGAATTGGTTTCCCTAACGTACTATCATCTCACCTCCACCCAATACTATGTTGTTCAAATTTCAGTTAAGTTGGTTCAATCCTTAAACTGTTGATGTAGTCTGGCCCTGATTGTTGTTTTGGTGTTGACATCGATTTTAGTTTAGGTTGATCATTGTTGATTATGATTAAGTCCTGATCGAGGATCAGGCATGGTATGGAAAATCCTAGTCTGGAGGGCTAGGTGATGGAAAATCCTAACCTGGAGGGTTAGGTGTTGAAAGTCCTAGTCTGGGAGGCTAGGTGTTTGGAAAAGTCCTAGTCTGGGAGGCTAGGTGTTGGAAAAGTCCTAATTCGGAAAGGTTGGGTGAAAAGTCCTAGCTTGGAGGGCTAGGTGAAAAGTCCTAACTTGGAGGGTTAGGTGTAAATTCCCATCCTGGAGAATTAGGTGAAAAAGTCCTGGCTTGGAGGGACAGGTGCCTAGCTTGGAGGGCTAGGTTGGATGATGTTCTAACTCGGAAGGGTTGGGTGAAAAGTCCTAGCTTGGAGGGCTAGGTGAAAAGTCCTAGCTTGGAGGGCTAGGTGAAAAGTCCTAACTTGGAGGGTTAGGTGCAAATTCCCAACTTGGAGAGTTAGATGGAAAATCCTTAGCTTGGAGGGCTAAGGTGGATGGAAACTTAGCTTGGAGGGCTGAGTTTGAGTCTCTGGATCGGTCTGGTGATCGATCAGGGATTCTGGCACGCTGCTCCTTCGTGGATCGGTCTGGTGACCGATCCAGCGATGACTGATCGGTCGGGCGATCGATCAGGGAGCACACAGTGAGGTTGGGAACCTACTGTGTTGCTCCTGATCGATCTGGTGACCGATCAGGGAGTATGCGTTTCACCCATTGACTGGCTCCTGATCGGTCTGGTGACCGATCAGGGAGCGAGCAGTGAGGTTGAGTTCCCTTGCTGAACTGCTCCTGATCGGTCTGGTGACCGATCAGGATCACTGTGCAGATCGTTCCGGAGAACGATCAAGTGTCACAGGTTCCTCTCTATGATCGATCAGGACGGATCCTGATCGGTCTGGAGCCAGTCTGATCGGTCTGGTGACCGATCAGGAGGCTGCCTGATCGGTCCGGTGACCAATCAGAAGGCTTAGCCTGCGAGACTCAGAAATCGCTCAATATAAGGGTGGATCGGTCCGATGAATGATCCACGACTTGGGATCGGTCTGGTGATCGGTCCAGGAGAATCTCAAGGAAATCACGATTTCTGATTGAGCGTTGGGGATCGATCAGGACGGAGCATGATCGGTCTGGAACCAGCCTGATCGGTCTGGTGACCGATCAGGAGGCTCTCTGATCGGTTCGGTGACTGATCACTTTAATTCAAACTGCACTGTCAGACGCTCTGATCGCGTCTGAACACAACTGATTCGCTGCCACTTTTCTCTGATATTTGATATGCTACTTGATTTGGTGCTCTAATACTCTGATTGAGTTTCAGGTGACAGGGGAGGATTCAAACACTCAAGGAGAAGTCAAAGAGAGCTTTCCTTGGAGCAGGTTTGTCCCTTTCTCCACACAGGTTGCAACGGCTGGATGCAGGACTGAAGCTGCTGACTGAGGCTTGGCTGAGGGAGCTCAGGAAGTTCAGTTAGGGTTCAGTGTAGCTGGCGCGTTGGCAGTGAGGCAGCTGTAGGCTGCTGGAGATGAGATCATCTGTCGCTTGGCGGAGAAACAAAAGGAACGAGAGTTGTGGTGTTCAGTAACGATTTTGATCCTTGTGCTCTTGAGTTCCTGCATTGTGTTCCACATCAAGCTTGCTGTTCTTGAGTTCTTCAATCATTCTGAGCAAGCTATTGAAAAGCAATCATCATACTTGAGCACTTGAAGGAGAAGACAAGAGGCTTGGAGTCCGACAGTGGGAAGACACGGAGAAGGGTTCTTGCGTGAGATCGCCACTGGGTGGAGCTCAGGGAAGCTTGCTGTGTTTTTGTCCTTACTAAGTGTTTGAGTAAGATCCTTCTTGTTGTTTCTTTGTGCTTAAACTATATCCTTATTTGAAACATACTGTGGAGAGGTTTCTCCACCGAGAAGGAGGTTGCTTCATATCCGGTGATTACCGGGGCTTGATCTGCCGACGATCAAGGGATAGCCCACCTTAAGGGCACGCCAAGGAGTAGGGGCAAGTTATCCCCGAACCTTGTAAAATCTCCTTGTTAGCGATCTTGCTAATCTTGCTAGTTAGGTTTTGGTTTAAGTTTCTGCAAGTTTTGCTTTCATACTTCCGCTGTGCTATTAATAGCTTCAAGTGCAGAAATTTGATAACTCTTCAAAGAAGAAGTGATTGGCTATATTCACCCCCCCCCTCTCTAGCCATCTCGTTCCCAACAAGTGGTATCAGAGCAAGGTGCTCTGTTTACGACTTAACAACCGAGAGTTCTCAACAAGATGGCTTTGAGAGAAGGATTCTCCACCACCCGACCTCCATTCTTTGATGGCGCCGACTTTCAATATTGGAGATCAAAGATGGAATACTACTTGAAGATGGATATCCACACGTGGTTCGCGGTGAAGGAGGGATTCATTCCTCCTAAGGATGATGAAGGCAAAGAACTTGAGTCATGGAGGTGGACTGTCGAACAAACAAGGAAGAGTGAAGCCGACGCGAAGGCGGTTGTCACTCTACAATGTGGCATGAACAAAGACCAACTCATCAAGGTTGGTCCTTTCACAAGTGCAAAAGACTTGTGGAACAAACTCATAGAGCTCCATGAAGGCACCCGAGACTCTAGAATTGCCAAGAGGGACTTGTTCCTCAATCAACTCCAAAATCTCTCCATGAAGGAGAATGAGTCGGTAAGTGAGCTCCATAGCCGGTTCAAGGAAGTCCTTAATGGACTTCATTCAATTGATGAAAAGGTCGAGAATCGCGACCTTGTGAGGTATGTCTTGAAAGCATTTCCAAGGAATGCTTTGTGGTCATCCATGGTGGATGCCTACAAAGTATCCAAGGATTTATCTATTGTGAAATTAGATGATTTATTTTGTGAGATGGAATTGCATGAGATGGCTAACAAAGGCCCCAAGGAGAAGGGGATTGCCTTAGTTGCAGGGGATCGAGTCACTAAGAAGAAGAAGGAGAAGAAGAAGGAGAAGGAGGTCTCATCATCCTCATCCTCTTCCGAATCCGAATCCAATTCCGAGGAAGATGGCAGCGGCTCTTCTTCATCCGAAATGGCCAACTTTGTGAGGAGGATGATGCGAAGAGACCGACGTTTCAAAAGTAGAGGTAACACTAGTGAATCCAAACTTGATAAGAATAATGCATCTTGCTTTGAGTGTGGCAGGAAAGGGCATTTTAAGAATGAGTGTCCTAAGCTTAAGAAGAAGGAGGAGAAATCCAAAAGGAAAGAAGAGAGATCCAAGAAGAAGAAGAAAGCTTTGAAGGCTTCTTGGGATGAGTCATCTTCTAGTTCATCCGACGATGAAAAGGAAGAGAAGAGCACAAGGCAAGTGACTCTCATGGCTCTTGGAGAGAAGAGCAGTGGTGAATCTTCAAGCTCCGCAAACACGGCTTCATCATCTTCGGATGATGAAGAGGTAACTTCTCCCGAGCTTGAAAAATGCTATAGAGCAATTGCATGTTTAACTAGTATGCTTAAGAAATCCAAAAACAAAGTTAAAGCATTGCAATTAGAAATTGATCAATTGAAAGCTTCTAGGTATGATAACATTGATGACTTGCATGTTGAATTACTAGAAGATGAAATTAAATCTTTGAAACATGAGATTGTAAGCTTGAAATCCTCTAAGGTTGAGGAAATCAGTGATATGCGTGATAAAGTGTTAGTAGAGGAAAACCAATCATTGAAGAGTGAAGTTGAGAAGCTCAAGAATATTCTTGGGAAATTCTCAAATAGCTCTAAGACCCTAGATATGATCCTCAATGCCCAAAGGGCAGTCTACAATAGGGCCGGTATTGGTTACCGCCCTAAGGAACCCTCATTTGTATCTCTCATGTCTAGGACTGACATGAGACAATCTAGGACACCCAAGACCCAAAAGAAAGTTGTCAAGGCATGGGTGCCTAAGTCATGTTTAGTTGATGCTTTAGGTCCCAAGGTTTGGGTACCTAAGACTTCTATTTTTCGAATTGTGTAGGTTATGATTGAGGGGGAGCATCTATCAACTTGGTTTGTTGATAGTGGATGCTCCAAACACATGACCGGGGATAGATCATTGTTTACCACATTTCACAAGAAGAGTAGAGGTAATGTATCATTTGGTAACAATTGTAGCCTTAAGGTCATAGGAATAGGAGACAATCAAATATCCGAATGCCTTAGAATCTCGAATGTCCTTCTAGTCAAGGGGATGAAGTTTAATCTCCTAAGTGTCAGTCAATTGTGTGACACGGGTTACACAATTGACTTCCAACCAAGTCAATGTCTAGTTAGACAAAATGACACTTTGGACACGGTACTAGTAGGAGCAAGAGTAGACAATATCTATCAAGTTTCATTTAAAAGTGCTACTAATGCTTTTGCTAAGTGTCTCATGTCAAAAGAAGAAGAGTCCACACTTTGGCACCGGAGGCTAGCACATGTGAACATGAAGAACATCCGGAAGCTGGCCAACAAGGGACTAGTTCGAGGCTTACCCAGCATCAAGTATGAAAAAGATAAATTATGTGATGCGTGTCAAATGGGTAAGCAAACAAAATCTGCACATAAAGGTAAAAGCGCTGTAAGTACTTCCAATGCATTAGATTTACTTCACATGGATCTATTTGATTGTAGTACCATCATATCATTGAATGGAAGTAGATATTACTTTGTTATCATTGATGATTTCACTAGATATACATGGACTTTCTTTTTAAAACATAAGGACCAAACCTTAGATATTTTTATTTCTTTTTGTAGAAGAATTGAAAATGAAAAATCATCAACAATTAAGACAATCAGAAGTGATCATGGAGGTGAATTTCAAAACCAAAGGTTTCTAGAATTTTGTCAAGATAAGGGTTATAGACATGAGTTCTCTACTCCTAGAACACCACAACAAAATGGTGTTGTAGAGAGGAAGAACCGTGTACTTCAAGAGGCTGCACGAAGCATGCTCAATGAGTACTCACTCCCGAGTTACTTATGGGCCGAAGCTGTAAATACAGCTTGCTATGTGCAGAATCGAGTTCTCATCCATAGGTTTTTAGGAAAGACTCCTCATGAACTTTGGTTTGGGAAACCACCTACGGTTAAACATCTTAGGGTGTTTGGTTGTAAGGTGTTCATCCTAAACACCAAGGATCACCTTGGAAAGTTCACGGCAAAGGCTGATGAAGGGATACTAGTCGGGTACTCCCTAGTTAGCAAAGCCTACCGAGTCTACAACAAGAAAACTAGATTAGTTGAAGAGTCTTCTGATGTGGTTTTTGAAGAAATTCCTAAATCACCTGACCAATCAGAAAATGAAGTAGGAGTTCAACTCGAACTTAGGAGACTAAGTTTGAATGAAACTCCAAGTGTTGTTGATGGGATGAGTCTGATGACGGTGAGCCTAGACAACCCATTGATCAGCCGGATCCTGAGGCTGAACTTGTGTCTAGTGAACTTGTTCAAGAAGCACCACCAACACCAAGGCAAACTAGATTAGCCTCTAGTCATCCCCAAGACCAAATTGTTGGAGACATCCATCAAGGGGTTAGGACTAGATCATTCTTCCGGAATGAGGCTAATGAAGTTGCTCTAATTTCCGAAATTGAACCTAGAAAAATTGATGAAGCATTAAATGATCCCGATTGGATTATCGCGATGCAAGATGAACTAGGTCAATTTGAAAGAAGTCAAGTTTGGGACTTAGTCCCTAGACCCAAGAAGACCACCATTATTGGAACCAAATGGGTCTTCAAAAACAAATTGAACCACAAGGGAGAAATCATTAGAAACAAGGCACGCTTGGTAGCCAAAGGCTACAGTCAAGTTGAAGGCCTTGATTATGATGAGACTTATGCTCCCGTGGCACGATTAGAATCCATCCGATTGATGCTTGCGTTTGCAGCACACCGTGGCTTCAAATTATTTCAAATGGATGTCAAATCGGCCTTCCTAAATGGTTTGATTAAAGAAGAGGTCTATGTCGAACAACCTCCGGGGTTTGAGAGTACCGAGTTTCCAAACCACGTGTTCAAGCTCAAAAAGGCACTCTATGGCCTTAAACAAGCACCCCGGGCTTGGTATGAGCGGTTGTCGACATTCTTAATTGAAAAGGGTTTTGTTAGAGGTCAAATAGACCCTACACTGTTTCTACGAAGAGATGGTGACAATATATTTGTAGCCCAAGTATATGTCGACGACATAATTTGTGGCTCAAACAACAAGGGCTATTTAAATGAGTTCATTGGACACATGGAGAGTGAGTTCGAAATGAGTCTAGTGGGAGAGTTGACTTTCTTCCTTGGACTTGAAATCAAGCAAACTCGCGATGGTATCCATGTGCATCAATCAAAGTATACACATGAAATGCTTCGAAAATTCAATATGAGTGATTCGAAAGAGGTAACCACTCCCATGGCTACAAACACCAGATTAGACAATGATGAGAGTGGTAAACCTGTTGATCTAACTCAATATCGAAGCATGATAGGTAGTTTGCTATACCTCACAGCTAGTCGACCAGATATACTATTTGCTGTAGGTATGTGCGCTAGATATCAGGTCTGTGCCAAGGAATCTCACCTAATCGCTGTTAAGCGAATTTTGAGATATCTCAAGGGTACAATTGGTGTAGGTCTTTGGTATCCCCGTACCGAATCTTTTGATTTGATGGGCTATACGGATTCCGACTACGCTGGATGTAAGTTGGATCGGAAGAGCACTAGTGGGGGCTGCCAATTCTTAGGATCGTCTTTAGTAAGTTGGTCGAGTCGGAAGCAACATTGTGTTGCTCTTTCCACTACCGAGGCAGAATATATCGCCATGGGAGAGAGTATATCGCAATTGTTGTGGATGATTCATACCTTAGAGGACTATGGATTGAGTTACAAGGGTGTGCAAGTGTTATGTGATAACATTAGCACGATTAACTTAACCAAGAATCCGGTCCATCATTCTAGGACAAAACATATTGAAGTAAGACACCACTTCATTAGGGATCATGTAGCTAGGGGGAACATCATACTCTCACATGTGGAGTCAAAGTCAAACCTAGCTGACATTTTCACTAAACCACTTCCCGAGAGTGAATTTAGTTTCCTAAGACGGGAATTGGGAATGTGTCGCGCTTCATGATTTCGAATTGCGGTCAAAACCCTTCATGATGATTTCGAAATTGTTGGGGAACAATTGGGTAACTTTGGGAACATCTCACACAAACTATAAGGTTTAACAAAACGTTTTTGCTTGCTAGATATGGGGTGAGATGTTAGGTTTAACTCAATTTCTCAAAATGTCATTGCATCCCTTGAGGAATTAAGTTAACGAGATAATAATCACGGTGGTGACCAAGTATGGGGAAAACCATTGCATAACATATGTGTATATGGCTCCATGATCATACTTGGACATTCCAATCAAGGCAACTTGATTGGAAACTTGGATTTGGAATCAAAACTTGGTTGAATTTGCTTGATTGATTGTTGATTGAGTTTGACTCCATTTAGGTGGGTCAAAGTGTTTGTTGAACCTTTAAGGACTTTTGATTCTTGTTGAGGGATCAATTTTAGTCATAAAATCATGTACAAGTTCGACAAAGTCCATAAAATCTCGTTTAGAAAATTCAGAAGTTCTGAAACTGAACTTTTCAGTTCGTATCAGGAACCCTGATCGGTCACCGGACCGATCAGGCATAGGGCTGATCGGTCCCTAGACCGATCTGACCCCTTCCTGTGGTGTTCGGTCCACAGACCGACCTGCGAGGCAAGCCATGTTCTCCCGGAATCTGACTAAGTGTACTGAGCTAGTCTGGATCGGTCTCCGGACCGATCTGACACCCTGTGGGGATCGGTCCACAGACCGATCAGGGAGCTCAGAGGTTTCTCTCCGGACCCTACTGATCGAATCCTGATCGGTCACCCGACCGATCAGGCGCGCGTCTGATCGGTCATCCGACCGATCAGTACCAGGCCAGTCCGATCAGGCTATAGCCTGATCGGTCTGGGTGCGATCAGATCGAACGGTGATCCGTTCAAACGCATTAAATTTGGTTGGTGGACCGATCCACCAACCGATTAATTTCGCAAAACCCCTCTTCAGCGCCGAACCCTAGCGCCGATCCTCATCTGCGCGACTTGCTTGTGCGAGAAGACCCTCCTGCGTGCTCTCCTTCCTCGCGTGAGTGTGAGTCCTGTGCTCGTTCCTTTCTCGCAGAATCATTCCGCGACCATCACTTGCGCCAAGAGCACGTTTTCTGCGCGCGTTTTCTTCCTCTCAACTTCCAAACACGACAACGATGGCACCAAAGTAAGTTTTTGCTTTGGTTTTTCCATTCATATCAGTTCATAAAACCTTGTTTGTGAAGCTAATCATATTATGATTTTGTTCTTGTTCTTGCTGTGGTGTCTTGATCCTCGCCGTGACCCTTATTTTGCGTAACTCACTTTCATCAAATTTCTCTTGTTTCATATCTATCTTTTGATTGGGTCTCATCTATATGATCAATTCTTGTGATTCAACCTATGTGTCATGATCAATTCAAACCTCATTAGAAATCTTCTAAGGGAAAGGAGGTTATAGAGGTAGTTCAAGGGGGAAGACTTCCTCATCATCTACATCTCCTCTAAGGCCTCCACCTCCCCCACATACTCGATTTCAGAGTATCGGTCTTGCTCTAAATTTCCAATGGCACAATTTTAAACTCATGCCGTGTCGAACTATAGACCCAACTTTTATCTATGAGCACTGTCCAACAATCCGACAATGTATTGAATTTTATAATCTTCAACCCATATTGCACTTTGAAGGACCGATCAACCTTGATTTGGTTTCTGAGTTCTATAATAACATGGTGAGTGGAGAGGGCACGGGATGGAAAACCCGTGTTGCTGGTATCGATCTCGATTTCAATCGATCTATTTTCACTGATTTTCTCGGGTGTCGCAGGTCAAACAATGATTTCTTTCTCTACCCTTTTCCTCCTACTCCCCTTCCAGTTCCTTTCGATGGAGTGACTCCCGATTCCATCTACGAGTACTTTCTAGGTCATCCCAGGCCAGAGGGTTCTGGTAAGCGCACCCGGGCCTTTCCCACTTTCCCTGCTCTTCGACTTTCCCCTGTTGACTATGTGTTGTTTAAAATCATCACCAATTGTCTCCTTCCCACTACCTCGAAACATCTCGATGCGATTCGACCGTTCCACTGCTTGATGCTTTACGGGTTGCACCAGCAGCTAGATTTTGACCCAGTGGCTTCGGTTTACTTCTCTATCATCGTACACAGTATGCCTTCATCCCAGTCGGTCTATATGCCATTCGGCCACATCATCACTGCCTGGCTGGCGTCGGTTGGCATCGATGTTTCACAGGGCCGTATTGTGCCCATGACCCGACAGGACTGCCGTCTGGATCGTCGCATGCTTGCTCAGTCCGGCATTGTTCTCGGGACTCAGGGGCTAAGGTGGAAGGCTCGCAGACATGCAGGGGAGCTACCGAGAGCAGCCCGTGACCAGGGGGCGCTAGCTACTACTGCCGATTATGATGAGTGGGCTCCTGATCTACGCTGGCAGGTAGCGGAGATAGAGCGGAAGTTAGAGCACGAATTGCATATCTCTGAGCTCTGGCGACAGGAGGTCCGCTCAAAGTTTCAGACTTTTGATCACCGTCTCGATGTTTTGGCCTCTGATGTCTCTGAGATGCACTCCTTCCAGGACAGATGGTATGAAGAATGGTATCATCATACATTTCCAGATGGTGCATCTCCCAGTGGCCCTTCACCAGGAGATATCATCTACATTGATGATTCGGACGATGATCCAGCTGACGATTGACCGCTCTATGTTCATGTTTGTTGTTTTTGACGGATGTGTACATCCTGACCTTTTTGTTCCATCTTGCTTAAGATGTTCCTGTCTGATGATGCTATGATGACTAGTATTTGGATTTGTGCTATATTACCATGATTATGTTTTTATCACATGATAATATGCATATTGTTGATGCCATGTTGTTTATATGCCTATGATCTGCATGATTGATCCATTGCCATGTTCATGCTTACACTGCCATGTTTACTTGATACTTATGAATATTATGGCATGTTCTGCGATCTTATACTTCATACGCATATGATGCATGTGCTTGCTATGTCTTATGATACCTTTTCACATGCGGTCGTATGATTATTCCACAAACTATTACATCTTTGTTGATTTGGGATACCCCTAGGGTTGAGGGGGAGTTTGTTTAAAACTTAACAGCCCCTCTAGCTCCTTTTCGGTGTTCGACAAAGGGGGAGAGTGTGGATTGGTTAAGTTTAGAATGACCATGTTGTAGGGGGAGGATCTGGATTCCCCTATGATTCTAAAGTTGAAAAGAATATTGATTGAGATCACTAAACTTAAAATCGGATTGTCAAACAACAAAAAGGGGAGATTGTTGATGCAGTCTGGCCCTGATTGTTGTTTTGGTGTTGACATCGATTTTAGTTTAGGTTGATCATTGTTGATTANGTCCTGATCGGGATCAGGCATGGTATGGAAAATCCTAGTCTGGAGGGCTAGGTGATGGAAAATCCTAACCTGGAGGGTTAGGTGTTGAAAGTCCTAGTCTGGGAGGCTAGGTGTTTGGAAAAGTCCTAGTCTGGGAGGCTAGGTGTTGGAAAAGTCCTAATTCGGAAAGGTTGGGTGAAAAGTCCTAGCTTGGAGGGCTAGGTGAAAAGTCCTAACTTGGAGAGTTAGGTGCAAATTCCCATCCTGGAGAATTAGGTGAAAAAGTCCTGGCTTGGAGGGTCAGGTGCCTAGCTTGGAGGGCTAGGTTGGATGATGTTCTAACTCGGAAGGGTTGGGTGAAAAGTCCTAGCTTGGAGGGCTAGGTGAAAAGTCCTAACCTGGAGGGTTAGGTGCAAATTCTCAACTTGGAGAGTTAGATGGAAAATCCTTAGCTTGGAGGGCTAAGGTGGATGGAAACTTAGCTTGGAGGGCTGAGTTTGAGTCCCTGGATCGGTCTGGTGATCGATCAGGGATTTTGGCACGCTGCTCCTTTGTGGATTGGTCTGGTGACCGATCCAGCGATGACTGATCGGTCGGGCGACCGATCAGGGAGCACACAGTGAGGTTGGGAACCTACTGTGTTGCTCCTGATCGATCTGGTGACCGATCAGGGAGTATGCGTTTCACCCATTGACTGGCTCCTGATCGGTCTGGTGACCGATCAGGGAACGAGCAGTGAGGTTGAATTCTCTTGCTGAACTGCTCCTGATCGGTCTGGTGACCGATCAAGATCACTGTGCAGATCGTTCCGGAGAACGATCAAGTGTCGCAGGTTCCTCTCTAAGATCGATCAGGACGGAGCCTGATCGGTCTGGTAAGGTTCTGATCGGTCTGGTGACCGATCAGGAGTCTTCCTAATCGGTCCGGTGACCTATCAGAGGGCTTAGCCTGCGAGACTCAGAAATCGCCCAATATAAAGGTGGATCGGTCTGGTGATCGGTCCAGGGGAATCTCAAAGAAATCGCGATTTCTGATTGAGCGTTGGGGATCGATCAGGACGGAGCCTGATCGGTCTGGAACCAGCCTGATCGGTCTGGTGACCGATCAGGAGGCTCTCTGATCGGTCTGGTGACCGATCACTTTAATTCAAATTGCATTGTCAGACGCTCTGATCGCGTCTGAACACAACCGATTCGCTGCCACTTCTCTCTGATATTTGATATGCTGCTTGATTTACTGCTCTAATATTCTGATTGAGTTTCAGGTGACAGGGGAGGATTCAAACTCTCAAGGAGAAGTCAAAGAGAGCTTTCCTTGGAGCAGGTTTGTCCCTTTCTCCACACAGGTTGCAACGGCTGGATGCAGGACTGAAGCTGCTGACTGAAGCTTGGCTGAGGGAGCTCAGGAAGTTCAGTTAGGGTTCAGTGTAGCTGGCGCGTTGGCAGTGGGGCAGCGGTAGGCTGCTGGAGATGAGATCACCTGTCGCTTGGTGGAGAAACAAAAAGGAACGAGAGAAGTTGAGTTGAAAAAAAAAAGAACTTGAGTTTTAGTGCTTCTGAGTTCCTGCGTGACAAGCTTGCTGTTCTTGAGTTCTTCAATCATTCTGAGCAAGCTGTTGAGAAGCAAGCATCATACTTGAGCGCTTGAAGGAGAAGACAAGAGGCTTGGAGTCCGACAGTGGGAAGACACGAAGAGGGTTCTTGCTTGAGATCGCCACTGGGTGGAGCTCAGGGAAGCTTACTGTGTCTTTGTCCTTGCTAAGTGTTTGAGTAAGATCCTTCTTGTTGTTTCTTTGTGCTCATTCTATATCATTGTTTGAAACACACTGTGGGGAGGTTTCTCCACAGAGAAGGAGGTTGCTTCATATCCGGTTTCACCGGGGCTTGATCTGCCGACGATCAAGGGATCACCCACCTTAAGGGCACGCCAAGGAGTAGGGGCAAGTTATCCCCGAACCTTGTAAAATCTCCTTGTTAGCGATCTTGCTAATCTTGCTAGTTAGGTTTTGGTTTAAGTTTCTGCAAGTTTTATTTTCATACTTCCGCTGTGCTACTGATAGTTCAAGTGCAGAAATTTGATAACTCCTCAAAGAAGGAGTAACTGGCTATATTCGCCCCCCTCTCTAGCCATCTCGTTCCCAACAATTATCACACCCAATGTCCAAGAAAATGAGAGCTCAAGAAGATGGAGCATTTGAGAAGATGGGAAAAAGAAGAAAAGTGGAGAAGCTCACTTTAAGGGGGAGCTACAAGGGTAAGGGAGGTAATTCCTAACTTTACATATGCTTCTACTGCTTTTGTGAATGCTAGAAATAATAATGATTGTTTACCTATGCGTACTTTTGGCTTCAAGTATTATGATAGAAATAGAAATACTATTGCGTGCCAAAATACTAATAAATCTATAGTTCATAATAAATCTAGGGTTTCTAAACCTAAGGATCAAGACATCAACCCTAAGAAAGGGAGACACATGCCTAAGAAAATAGGTAGATCTAGGAATGATCAAAATTGGTATGGTGATACCATGGTTAGAAATTTAGAAAAGAAAAATTAAGTTTTAAGGGCAAATCTTGATAAATTAGAAAAGAACCTAGATAGACTCATTAGAGGGTCCAAGGGTTTGAGTGTGATACCTAATGATCAACACCTTAGAAATAATAGGTTGGGTCTAGGATATCACCCTAGAAGGTCAAATAATAGTAAAAAGTTATATTCAAGGATGCCCTATGATTATGGTAAAGAAAAGGTCAAAAATGGTAACGAAAAGCCATTTCAAAAGAAAAAGAAGGATTTGATCAAGAAAAAGGTGTATAGAGTCAAGAGAGTTGGAGGTGGAGGTCAAGAAGTACCGGAGGAACACCGTGTGGTCTTGCATTTGTAAATGAGTTACCTAGGGAGGTGACTAGGGCTAGGAGCTCAAGGGAGGGCTCTAGAAGTCACAATGAGATCCATGGTCAATGGATCTCAGGAGGATTTCTCCTAGGAGATTAGATGGACTATGGAGTGTGCCAAAGGGTTTAGAAGACTAAGGTGAGTCTCAATCCTAGTAAATTGGCATGCTAAAAGGAGATTTATGGAGGAAAAGAGGAAAATAGGATCATATTTGGTAAAAATTGGGGTTTAATGTGTAAATGCCATATAATTCAGTGCTAGGAATGTATTATGGTTAGGAATGAGAAGATACATCAAGGAGAGGTCAAAACTAGAACTTTTGGACAAGTTGCAATGACACAATTTAGGTAATTTTGAATTTCATGCCAATCTTGGGATCCGGAGTAGATTTATTTGAAAACATATTTTTCCTAAGTAAACATAGGCTCCACAAACCTCTCCACGAAATTTCAGATTTTTTATAGGTTTGTCGAATTAGTTATGCATTTCTGAAATTTAGACTGAAAAACTGAGAATTTACAGTTATCAGTCGACTGCCCTTGGGGTAGTTGACTGATCTTACTGATCAGTTTCCCAGTCGACTGCCCTGGGGGTAGTCGACTGGTAAGCGTGGGTTTTAAATAAGAACAGCCGTGCGGGGGTGGCCAATACCTAGGGTTTTGCGTGCCACCCCCTGCTCGATCTCCTCTTCCCCGACCACTGATAACCATTTTTGTCGTGTTACGATTTCAAATATAATTTAAGTACCGAATTCCTCTAAACTAATGTAGCATAGAGTAACTCGAGTCGTCTTCCAACAAATGTAGTTGGTACATGATAATTCTCAGGATCGTATTTTATTACTTTGGATTTTTGATATCAAACTGGGGTTTGATTTGAGTGTTAATACTACGAACAGAAATAGAGAAGCAGGTATGAAATCTAGTTCTACTTAAGGAAAGACAATGCAGGTAAAGAAATCTAGTTTAACTGACTACAATTGCAGCAAGGTACAGGACAACTTGAAATTAAACATCAACAAAACTGAACACAGAAAATAACCTACAACATTAAAGAAAACTAATCTAACCTAACTTAATTGCATGTAAATGAAGACATGAAACTTAAAACAATGAAAGAGCAATACAAAACAAGATTTAATCAACTAAGAAACATCCAAATTGAAATTAACTATTCTAGAAAACATTTAATCGAACACATGATATACAGGATTGTAATTTCTTAAAGCAAGTGCAAATTGAAATGGGAAAGGATCATCAAATACAAACATTCACTCAATCAAACACATAGCAATTCAAACTATCTCATAACAATAGAATCTGAAATAATTGTTCTTAGGGGCATTTTATCAAACACGAATGGAGCATGATCTAAATGGCTTAAAGTATGTGCCAGTTGATATGGAAAAGTTCTTTCAACTACAAATAATCAACATCCACACATAACATTCATCAAATAAGATCAATCTTCAACTGACAATACAATTAAACCACCAGTTAATCCACTCTAATGAGCTGCTGCAAAACTTCTATGAGAGAATTGAACTGCTGAAGACAATTCTATAGAGAAATGAACTGCTGAAACGAAATGATGAAGAGCTGCTGAATTGAAACTGATGAAGAGCTTCTGGAATTGGAGAACTACTGCTGGGAATTAAAGCTGTGCTGTAATGAAATGAATCTGGCTACTGGATCTGAAGAAGTAAAGCTGTGAATGAAGAAAAATCTGCCGGAATTGAACCCTGTGAAGAAGAAATGCTGAAGAATTGGATCAGAAAAGATGCTGGAATTGGAAAACTACTGAAATCGAATTGCTGTAAATGAAAACTACTGAAATCGAATTGCTGTAAATGAAAGCTAAGCTGCTGAGAAGTAATTGCTGGAAAGAAATTCGGATCTGATGTAAAACTGCTGAAATTGAAATGCTGTAAAAGAAAGCAAATGAAGAAACTGCTGTAAAGGAATTGATCGCCGGCGGTGAAGACGATGAAAGCTTGATCGAGTCGGGAACCCCTCGACTGGAGAGAAAGCTTCGGTGGAGATGGTCAACTAGGGCCCGAACCCCGTGCCCTAGCTCGTGCAATTGCGTGCGGTGGAGATGGCTGGCTTCTCTCCGAACCCCGAAAGAGAAAACCCTTACTCTCTCTTCTCTTCGAACCCCGATAGAGAAGAGGTGGAGATGGAATACCGGCCGGCGGTGATGTGACGATGAAAACTGCCGGCGGTGAGGGTGGAGAGATGAGTCACGTGTGTGTGCCGATCGATGCCCTAGCTCTGCGGTGGCTGCTTCCTTTTGTGTGTGTCCAATTGGCTACGCGTGGGTTCGGTCAGCCAAGCCACAGCTCGTGTTTCAGCCCTGGGTTCAGTCAATCAGTTGAGTTCAATCAAGCCAAGCAGCTAGGTTCGGTCCAGTCAGCCAAGCCACAGCTCGAGTTCGATTCACCCAGCTTGGGTTCAGTCCAACAGTGTGGTTCAGCCAAACCAAGCCAACAGTCAACCAGCACTTGGTTCAGCCAATCTTTAATTCCTTAGCAACAGACGACTGAGATCGATTTGGCTTCATCCAACGGTCGGATCTCATCCTATCTGATCCAAAATTTGATGATGTTGATCAAGGGTCAGGATCTGCCTCCCAGTAGCTCAGATCCTCCAAATTTGCAACGGATGGCTCAGATCAACCTAATCTTTGAATGAACGATCTAGATCCCTCTGATCTCGATCCAACGGCTGATTGATCTCTGATTTGGATGAAACCTTCAGATCTTGATATATGATCATAATTGATTCTATCTTGAACTCGGATTGACCAGAAGTTGACCGATGGCTCAGATCTAGCCGTTCTCTGGAATGGACGGCTCCTATTAATCCGATGCTTGATCCCTTTGATCTGGATCCAATCCTGACTCAAGTTTGACCCAATTTGATCTAGATCCATGATCAATTGAAGCCTACAAAATGATATTCAAATTTAGTGCCAAAAATATCCCAAATATACAAAGATTAGAATTAAAAGCCAAAATGAAGGGAATACATGAAACCTAATACAATTGCAAACTTAAGCATATAAAATGTGGATCAAACATGGATTTTAGAGCCGAAAATAATCAACAAAATGATGGTTATCAACCACTCCTCTCGATCTAGGGCGTTCCTCAAGCCCTCAAACAGTTCTCTAGCCTCCTCCCACCTCAGATCCGAACCTAGGGTTGGTAAAACCTCTCCTCTCAAGTCAATCCTCACCCATTTCCACCATGCAACGAAGGGAGAAACGGTAACTACTTGTGGAGTCTGTTTTTCGCATTTAGTTCAGTTTTTGGAACTAATTTGTTTCCTTTTTACATGTTTTTCTTTGTGTTGTCTCTTTATGGGGTAATTTTTTTGGTGCAGGAAGCACCATATTGAACTTTGTTTTGATATTGGCAAAGGATTCAATGTTAAGTACTATTGGTGCTCTAACGATGTTACTCAAGTGTGCAAGAAAAGTCCTAGGAACACTAGGCACGAAGTCCTAGCAAGGGGCTGGGCACTGAAGACCTGCTCGGAAGGTGGACACGAAGTCCTGGTCAAGGACTGGGCACGAAGTCCTGGTCGAGGATTGGGCACGAAGACCTGGTCAGGTGGATCGGGCAAAAGTCTAACCGAAGGAGCCCGTTGGCAAAAGGTAAACTCTCCTGAGAGGAGTAGGTGAGGACGCGTTCCCTATCGAGGGAACAGTAGGCGTCGGTTTGACCTAGGGTTCCATTTGGGAGACCCGAAGTCAGAACCAAGACAGCTACGGCTATAAATACTAACTAATATTCTTGCTTTGTTTGTTTTGGAACTAACCTTGTATGCAGGGACCGAAGGAGTGTGTTTCTGCAGCTCAGAACGCCCCAAAGGAGAGGGGCAGGAAACTGGGCTAGGCGCTCGGGAGGTCCCGGGCGCCCAAGGTCAAAGCCAAAACAGCAAAGAGCAAGAATCGCTTCGAAACCACACTGGGCTAGGCGCCCGGGAGGTCCCGGGTGCCCAAGGTCAAAGCCAAAGAGGTAGTTGAAGCAAAATCAGCCACGAAGCCAGCGGACCAAGTCAAGCTGGGCGCCCAGGAGGTCTCGGGCGCCCCAGTTAGCTTCAGAGGCCGATTCGGAAGGGATAAGTGCTGACCGAGCTGCGGATGAAGGTTCTTTGATCTGAAGGCACGTGTCAGGCACCCCTGACGTCGTAGACGCCCCCAGGAGCACTATAAAAGGGGCTCGACCCCCAAGGCTTTAGTATAAAATTTTTCAACGCCTCTAAGCTTTTCGTTCAAGCGCTCTGCTCCGGCAAACTCCGTTCTCGACATTCCAACGCCGACGACGACCCTCTGCTCCGAAGTATGATCCACATCGGGCGTCTGTAATGAAAAGTGTATTCATTTACTTACTGCACTATTCCTGTATTAAATCTGTAAACCTTTGCGCGAATATAGAATTGCCCGCAGTAAACGGTCAAGGACTATGGGCCTTAGAGTAGGAGCCGACCGTGACTCCGAACCAAGTAAAAATACTTGTGTTCTTTGTGTGTTTATTTTAATTCCGTTGCGTATTTTCTCTTATTCATATTCGAAAGATTTTCACGATATTCACCCCCCTCTATCATGTTTCTCGATCCAACAAATTTGTGGTACAAGCATGTTGTTGTTCATGATAGAGGTGTCCAAAAGAGAAGAAGAGGTGAGGGGTCGTCGCAACAAGGTCAGGTAGACCCGAATGCGCCTCGGTTCCTATCCGAGGAGTGCCAGAGGAGGTTTGCCGACAATGAGTTCATGTTGATGAACTGTAGATACCTGAATAGGTCATATTTTCGAGAGAAAACCCTCCAAATTGCTGAAATGATTACTTATTTTGGAATAGAGCAGTTGGTGTATTGTTAGCATGACGTCAATCTAGACATGTGTAAAGAATTCTATGCAAACTTCACATGCATCAATTCCGAGAATGAACTCTATGAGTCCATGGTGTCAGCAGTCACCATCCCCTTGTCACCCACAGTTTTAGGTGCATTTTTGGGGTGTAGGGCGTCTAACCATGCATTCACGTATTTTTCAAAAGTTATTGAGCCTTTTACTTTCTCAAATGTCACTATTGATCAAATTCACATGCATTATTTTGCAAGACATCGGTGTATTACACAGCATATTTTTGACGCTAAGAACATGAGTCCATTTAGCAATGTCTTGTATAAAATTATCGTAGAGTACATATTACCCATTGTTACCAAGGGACGGTCGAGGATTCGACTGCCGCACTTGGTAATGATGTACGCCTTAGAGAGGAGGTTAGACATCGACATCACTATGCATGTCTTCACATCTATTGTTCATTTTTCCCATAGTGTCAATGGGAAGATCTACATGCCCTTTTGCCATGTCCTGACCGAGTTCTTTGAGTCTAGGGGTATACGCACGACTAGCGGTCAGGTACGTCACTTGTCCAAGGATTATGATCAGATTGGTACATGACAGTTATCCTTGGTGTGGGATCAGATTGAATCGATAGAGGGGGGGGGTGAATATTGATCATTAAATTTTCGGAAATAAAGAGAGTAATTGCGCAGCGGAAAAAGCAAAAACAATCGCTAATACTTTTTGTTTTTACTTGGTTCGGAGTCGCAGTTGGCTCCTACTCCAAGGCTCACGGTCCTTGACCATTTACGATGGGCAATTCTATATTTTCATAAAAGTGATTACAAATTGAGTACAAATATAGAATTTAAAAAGAATTACAACACGTAAAAAATTGAACTTTTACCGACACCGGAGAAGTTGGAAGTTCAGAGTAGCGGGTCATCGTTGGCGCTTAAGTCGTGAGTACGGAGCTTGTTGGAGCGTAGCGCTTGAACGAAAGTGTCGGAAGCAATTGATGTCGAAGCCTTGGGGGTGAACCCCTTTATATAGTGTTAACAGGGGCACCTTTGTTGAAGGGGGCACCTGACACGTGGCCTGTCCTGCGAGAACATCAATCCGCAGACTTGGCCAGCGCTTATCCCTTGAACTAGGGCACCTGAGTTAACTAGGGCGCCTGTGTTAACACAGGCACCTCAATGACTTGGTCCTGAGGCTTGCGTGGCAGTTTGCTTCGAATGGTTGGAATCCCTCTTTGGCTGGGGCGCCTGTTTCAACACAGGCGCCTAGCCCAGTGAGGCGCCTCACACCATTGAGGTGCTTGAATGCAGAAACCTTCATTCCTTCGTTCCTGCAATCAGGGTTAGTTCCAAAACACAAGAAGCATATAAATTATAAGATTAAACCATGTTTTACAGCCTGAGCTGTCTTGGTTCTGACTTTGGACTTACCAAATGGAACCCTAGGTCGAACCGACGCCTAATGTTCTCACCTACGGGGAACGCATCCTCACCTACTCCTCTCGGGAGAATTTACTTGTTTGTCAACCGGCTCCTCCGGTTGGACTTTTGCCCAGCTTCACTCACCAGGTCTTCGTAACGACCCGGAAAATTCTCTTAATATTTCTTTAAAATATTGAGCATGTCTAGATAATTTTCCGAGGGACCTAGAAATATTAACTCGAATTTTAACCTAGAAATCCATGTTTTCTCATTTAAATTGGGAAAAATAGGCACTAATGGGCCTTATATGGGCTTTCTAGTACCATGATTATTGGTGAATTTTAGGTGAAAATTTACAGAAATATAAAGGGGTTTTAATGAGAAATATTAACATAATTATGAGGGAATTTTTAAGGGATTTTCGAAATAATAGGGAAATAAAATAAAAATAAAATAGAAAAAAATAGTGCATGCACCAAGGATTGAAACTTGGACCTCTTGTACAACCATGCATGCTCTAACCAATTCACCTAGCAAAGGAGTGCTATGAGAAAATGAAGTGGATTTTGGTTAAGCTTAGGGGAATATGAAGAGTCATGAAGCGGAAGAGACACCATGACTGTTCACTTACCCTCCTTAATGTGTTATAAAGATGGGGCTTGGGAGTTACTTTCTTCCTTCCATCAATTCCATTTTTCTTCTTCCTCCTCCCTCATTCTAGCCGAATACTTCAAGAGGGGATCTCCCTTGGAAAAGGTTCACCTAAGGCCCCATCCCCAAGATCCAAGGCTTTTACAAGGGTACAAAGGCTAGGGGTGGTCAAGAGCCAACAAGATTTCCATCTTTCTCTCAAATCTAAGGTCTATAATCAAGATCAACCAATGTAAGACTCTCTCACCTGTGGTATAATAGTTCCTTTTGATTTTTAGCATAATATAAAGTTTGGTTTTGGTTTTGATGTTGAGAAAACCATGTTTTGGACCCCTATAGCATTCGGCCACCATGAGTTTTGGGTCCATGATGATGTTAAAAATCTTAATCATGCTTTCTAATGTGTTCTCATGATGTTTAGAGAATAAATATAATTTTTGGCAATTTTTGGAGTACCCTAAGACCCTTTAGGGTTTGGGACCATCATAAGGATTTCCATGGCTAGGGTTGGATTTAACTCTTCACTCATGTATCTTGTGTACCCTTATGATACAAGGGGAGGTTGAAGGGATTTGTGTGAATTTTTACAAGGTCTTGTGACCCTAAGGGTTTCGGCCAAGAAGGAATCTAGGGCAAGGGGTTAAGGTTTTCTTCAAGTATGGGTTCCGAAAGCCCTATGGTAGGGTATGGTTGGTGTGTAATGTTTGATTGGGGATTTTATAGAATTTTTCCATGCACCCATGGCCTTGTAGGGTTTCGGCCAGCCCTAAGAAGGAGGGCTAAGGGTTAGGGTTAACCCTAATCATGAGCCCTAATGGCTTCCCATGGTCTTATAGGTAATGTATGGTTGTTTCTTTACCTTATGCTATCTTACATGTTAATTGAATGATGGAACCCTTCCTTATAGGTTTCGGCCAAGCAAGGTAAATAGGGTTTGGGGGGAGTTAGGGTTTGAAGAATGATGGTTTATGGTTTGTTATGAAGTATATATATAGGTTCAAGCATGTGGTAGAAATTATGTTACCTATAACCCTAACCTTAAGGACCATGTTTCATGTTTATATGTTTATGATTAGATGCCATGCTTAATAGGGTTTATTCATGAATGTCTTGTGTTCTATGCCATGCACTTGAATGGTAGGTAGTATGTTTATGGAAGTCCTACTTATGTATGCTTGGGATGAATATCATGCTTATGTATGAAATGCAATGTTTACCGTATATATCATGATCATGCAAACTCTATGGATTAGGATAATTGTCTATGTAAACATGTCATGTTCAATGAATATAATGCAATGCTTACCTTATATGCCATGATCATGCAAGCACTAGGAATAAGAATGATGTTTATGTATGTAGGCCATGTTCTATGAATGAAGATGAATGTTATGTTTATAAATGAAGATGCATGTTATGTTTATGAATGAAAGTGCATGCTATGTTTTATGAATAAAGATGCATGCCATGTTTATGAATGATGGCACGGTCGATGGTCGACAGTACGACGGTATGACGGTCGTGAGGACCGGTAAATGGGCCGATAGACGGGCCGGGTCGTTACACATGCCATGTATTATGAATGAAGATGCATGCCATGTTTTATGAATGAAGATGCATGCCATGTTTTATGAATGAAGATGTATGCCATGTCTTATGAATGATAAAGCATGTAAAGTATTTTACTTTATGAATGGGCTTGTACCGGACCGAAGTATGAGTCCAAGGGATGGGCACCTTAAGAACGCCCCGGTTCTGGACTACCGACTATGCTGTCCACGGTTCTGGCACTACCGAAGCTGTGCAACAGGGATGGGCACCTTAAGAACGCCCCGGTTCTGGGACTACCGACTATGCTGTCCTCACCCTAGTAGGTCGGGGCTCGCTACCTCGTATTTACTTAGGGATACGCGCTTATGATGTATGTATGTGGTACAAGCCGGGGACCCCAATGATGTTATGATTATGTTTAAGTATTTAAAAGTATGATTTTTAAAAGTTAAACATCCTTATGTATATGCATTAGACTCATGCATTCATTCATGTTATGCATTATGCCATGATAGTAATGTCTTATACTTATGTTTCATGTCAAGAAATATGCATGATAGTAAACGATTTATGCTTATGGTTATGTTAAGAAGATGCCCATATGATATGATAGAAAGCATGCCTATGTTTATGCCATACAGGTTAGTTCATGCTTTATGTTTATGTTTATGCCATGTATCATGCATGTTAAGAATGTTTCCTTATGTTTATGTTTATGCCATGTATCATGTCATGTTAAGAATGTCTACTTATGTTTATGTATCATGCCATGTTAAGAATGTTTATTTATGTTTATGTTTATGTCATGTATTAGGCCATGTTATGTTGAATTATGTTTATGTCTATGTCATGTATTATGCTATGCTAAGTTGAATTATGTTCATGTTTATGTCATGTATCATGCCATGTAAATTTTAATTATGTTCATGTTATGTCATGTATCATGCCATGTAAGTTTATTTATAGTTATGTTCAAGCATAAAGTTATGTTTATGTTTCATGTGCTTATGATTAAGTGATGAATGATTTTAGTGAGTAGGAAAGAGTCTTACTAAGCCGATGTGCTTATAGTCTTATTTTCCTTATACCGTAGATCACGCAAGGGGACAATAAGGAAGCAGCTGGAGGACAAGAATGTGTGTGTGTGATAGTGACTTGGCCACGAAAACAATATGTTTACCGGTCTTATGCTAGAACTTTATGTTTGCTACTTATGTGTTTGAATAATGGCTTATGTGACTCTATGACATGATGTTAAGCATGACATGATATGATGCAAAGTATGAAGTTAATATGCCAAGTACCCATGTCATTATGTTAGGAATGGTAGTAGGGCATATATGTGTAAGTCTTAAAGTTATTCCGCTGCCTTATGATGTCTACATGCCCTAAGTATGTTAACGTAATGCCACTTTAGGGAAGAAAAAAAAAAGCGGGCATTACAGGTTGGTATAAGAGCCAATCGCCATCTCACTACACACACATCAAGCATTCTTCCTGCAGCTTCCAAGTAAGTACCTCTTTGCATATCTTATGATAGTAAGCACTTTTAGGATACTTTATGATTTTAGGATATGCAAGTATGAATGATGGTTATGATGAAAAGTACTTTAGGATATGTAACGATGAATGATATTTTATCTTCTTTTATGAATTAAATATTTAAAATAATATAGGGGTAGAAAAAAAAAAC
>JAGFNQ010001000.1:245591-263157 GCA_024364735.1 Boesenbergia rotunda
ACATGAGTTCTCTACTCCTAGAACACCACAACAAAATGGTGTTGTAGAGAGGAAGAACCGTGTACTTCAAGAGGCTGCACGAAGCATGCTCAATGAGTACTCACTCCGAGTTACTTATGGCCGAAGCTGTAAATACAGCTTGCTATGTGCAGAATCGAGTTCTCATCCATAGGTTTTTAGGAAAGACTCCTCATGAACTTTGGTTTGGGAAACCACCTACGGTTAAACACTTAGGGTGTTTGGTTGTAAGGTGTTCATCCTAAACACCAAGGATCACCTTGGAAAGTTCACGGCAAAGGCTGATGAAGGGATACTAGTCGGGTACTCCCTCGTTAGTAAAGCCTACCGAGTCTACAACAAGAAAACTAGATTAGTTGAAGAGTCTTCTGATGTGGTTTTTGAAGAAATTCCTAAATCACCTGACCAATCAGAAAATGAAGTAGGAGTTCAACTCGAACTTAGGAGACTAAGTTTGAATGAAACTCCAAGTGTTGTTGATGGTGATGAGTCTGATGACGGTGAGCCTAGACAACCCATTGATCAGCCGGATCCTGAGGCTGAACTTGTGTCTAGTGAACCTGTTCAAGAAGCACCACCAACACCAAGGCAAACTAGATTAGCCTCTAGTCATCCCCAAGATCAAATTGTTGGAGACATCCATCAAGGGGTTAGGACTAGATCATTCTTCCGGAATGAGGCTAATGAAGTTGCTTTAATTTCCGAAATTGAACCTAGAAAAATTGATGAAGCATTAAATGATCCCGATTGGATTATCGCGATGCAAGATGAACTAGGTCAATTTGAAAGAAGTCAAGTTTGGGACTTAGTCCCTAGACCCAAGAAGACCACCATTATTGGAACCAAATGGGTCTTCAAGAACAAATTAAACCACAAGGGAGAAATCATTAGAAACAAGGCACGCTTGGTAGCCAAAGGCTACAGTCAAGTTGAAGGCCTTGATTATGATGAGACTTATGCTCCCGTGGCACGATTAGAGTCCATCCGATTGATGCTTGCATTTGCAGCACACCGTGGCTTCAAATTATTTCAAATGGATGTCAAATCGGCTTTTCTAAATGGTTTGATTAGAGAAGAGGTCTATGTCAAACAACCTCTGGGGTTTGAGAGTATCGAATTTCCAAACCACGTGTTCAAGCTCAAAAAGGCACTCTATGGCCTTAAACAAGCACTCCGAGCTTGGTATGAGCGGTTGTCGACATTCTTAATTGAAAAGGGCTTCGTTAGAGGCCAAATAGACCCTACACTATTTTTACGAAGAGATGGTGATAATATATTTGTAGCCCAAGTATATGTCGATGACATAATTTGTGGCTCAAATAATAAGGGTTATTTAAATAAGTTCATTGGACACATGGAGAGTGAGTTCTAAATGAGTCTAGTAGGAGAGTTGACTTTCTTCCTTGGACTTGAAATCAAGCAAACTCGCGATGGTATCCATGTGCATCAATCAAAGTATACACATGAAATGCTTCGAAAATTCAATATGAGTGATTCGAAAGAGGTAACCACTCCCATGGCTACAAACACCAGATTAGACAATGATGAGAGTGGTAAACCTGTTGATCTAACTCAATATCGAAGCATGATAGGCAGTTTGCTATACCTCACAGCTAGTCGACCAGATATACTATTTGCTGTAGGTATGTGCGCTAGATATCAGGTCTGTGCCAAGGAATCTCACCTAATCGCTGTTAAGCGAATTTTGAGATATCTCAAGGGTACAATTGGTGTAGGTCTTTGGTATCCCCGTACCGAATCTTTTGATTTGATGGGCTATACGGATTCCGACTACGCTGGATGTAAGTTGGACCGGAAGAGCACTAGTGGGGGCTGCCAATTCTTAGGATCGTCTTTAGTAAGTTGGTCGAGTCGGAAGCAACATTGTGTTGCTCTTTCCACTACCGAGGCAGAATATATCGCCATGGGAGAGAGTATATCGCAATTGTTGTGGATGATTCACACCTTAGAGGACTATGGATTGAGTTACAATGGTGTGCAAGTGTTATGTGATAACATTAGCACAATTAACTTAACCAAGAATCCGTTCCATCATTCTAGGACAAAACATATTGAGGTAAGACACCACTTCATTAGGGATCATGTAGTTAGGGGGAACATCATACTCTCATACGTGGAGTCAAAGTCAAACCTAGCTGACATTTTCACTAAACCACTTCCCAAAAGTGAATTTAGTTTCCTAAGACGGGAATTGGGAATGTGTCGCGCTTCATGATGTTCAAATTGCGGTCAAAACCCTTCATGATGATTTCGAAATTGTTGGGGAACAATTGGGTAACTTTGGGAACATCTCACACAAACTATAAGGTTTAACAAAACGTTTTTGTTTGCTAGATATGGGGTGAGATGTTAGGTTTAACTCAATTTCTCAAAATTTCATTGCATCCCTTGAGGAATTAAGTTAACGAGATAATAATCACGGTGGTGACCAAGTATGGGGAAAACCATTGCATAACATATGTGTATATGGCTCCATGATCATACTTGGACATTCCAATCAAGGCAACTTGATTGGAAACTTAAATTTGGAATCAAAACTTGGTTGAATTTGCTTGATTGATTGTTGATTGAGTTTGACTCCATTTAGGTGGGTCAAAGTGTTTGTTGAACCTATAAGGACTTTTGATTCTTGTTGAGGGATCAATTTTAGTCATAAAATCATGTACAAGTTCGACAAAGTCCATCAAATCTCGTTTAGAAAATTCAGAAGTTCTGAAACTGAACTTTTCAGTTCGTATCAGGAACCCTGATCGGTCACCGGACCGATCAGGCATAGGGCTGATCGGTCCCTAGACCGATCTGACCCCTTCCTGTGGTGATCGGTCCACAGACCGACTGCGAGGCAGCCATGTCTCTCCGGAATCTGACTAAGGTACTGAGCTAGTCTGGATCGGTCTCCGGACCGATCTGACACCCTGTGTGGATCAGTCCACAGACCGATTAGGGAGCTCAGAGGTTTCTCTCCGGACCCTACTGATCGTATCCTGATCGGTCACCCGACCGATCAGGCGCGCGTCTGATCGGTCATCCGACCGATCAGTACCAGGCCAGTCCGATCAGGCTATAGCCTGATTGGTCTGGGTGCGATCAGATCGAACGGTGATCCGTTCAAACGCATTAAATTTTGGTTGGTGGACCGATCCACCAACCGATTAATTTCGCAAAACCCCTCTTCAGCGCCGAACCCTAGCGCCGATCCTCATCTGCGCGACTTGCTTGTGCGAGAAGACCCTCCTGCGTGCTCTCTTTCCTCGCGTGAGCGTGAGTCCTGTGCTCGTTCCTTTCTCGCAGAAACATTCTGCAACCATCTTTTGCGCCGAGAGCACGTTTCCTGTGAGCGGTTTCCTCCTCTCAACTTCCAAAAACGACAACGATGGCACCAAAGTAAGTTTTTGCTTTGGTTTTCCATTCATATCAGTCTATAATGCTTGTTTATGAAGCTAATCAGGTTTTTGTTCGTGTTCTTGGTGATGTACCATGGTCATGTTGTGTCGTGACTCTTTGCCCATGATCTTATCTTCTCACCTTATGTCAATGATCGAATCTATCTATCTTTTGATTGGGTGTTACCTTATCTGATCAATTCCTTGCTGTGTGATTACTTCCTTGATTGGGTATTATCTATGATGATCCACACTTGTATGTGTGATTCAACCCATGTCCATTGTGCCAAATCATTTGATTTCTGTGTCATGATCAATTCAAACCTTTTTAGAAAATCTGCTAGGGGAAAGGAGGTAGCGGAGGGTAGTTCAAGGGGGAAAACTCCCTCGTCGTCTGGACCTTCCAGAAGGCCCCAGCCTTCTTCTAGCTCTCGATTCCCCAATGCGGCCTGTGAACAGGCCTTTCAAGCAAGGACCTTCAAATTATTATCTTGCAGATCCATTGATGCTCCTTTCCTAACGGAGTTCTATCCCTCGGTCATGGAGATTGTCACTTACTACAATCTGGGTTTTCTTCTCTCCCTGGAACGGACCATAAACTATGACCTTGTATCTGAATTCTACAACAATCTCCAACAAGGTCCTCAGGGGGGATTCGAGTTCACTACTCGTGTCGGGAAGATGAACCTCGATTTCTCATATGAAATTCTAGCTGAGTACTTGGGTGGTCGACGATCACCTAACCTCTATTCGCTTTATCCGGAGCTCCCTGATCCTCTGTTGTCCCCGTTCACAGATACTACCCCTGATTCTATCTATCAGCACTTCTTTGGTCACCCTCGCCCTGCTGGGCTTGATGAGTTGGGTCCAGTATTTCCTACCTTTGCAGCTCTTCGCCTTGCTCCAGCTGATTATGTCCTTTTCAAGATCATTACGAATTGTATTTTGCCCATTACTTCAAAGCCGTTGGCCGAGATCCGTCCCTACCACTGTCTCATGCTCTACGGCATGCATTGCCGGATGGACTTTGACATCATGGAGAGCATTTTTCAGTCTATCCTATCCTACCGTGAGCCTAGCCGTCGCACGGTTTATATGCCTTTTGGTCACCTCATCACTGATTGGCTTATGTCAGTTGGTGTTGATGTCACCAAGGGCAGGACCATGCCCATGGTTAGGCAAGATTGTCGTTTGGGTCGACGGGCTTTTGCAAAGTCTGGTATGATCATTCGTGAGCATGATGGGGTCTTGGTGTGGAAGGATGGACGCGGACTTGGTGAGCTGCCTGGCGGAGCACCACATTTTCAGGCACCACACGATGCTCCTCCTGCTGACGACGAGTATGACGACGAGCCGGAGCCAGATCTTCGGTGGCAGATCGCGGAGCTGGATCAGACCGTCCAGCAGGATTTTCAGTTGCGCGAGGCTTACCGCGAGGAGACCCGATCACGATTCAGCTCTATTGAGCACAGACTGACCAGGATCGAGACCGAGGTCTCCGGGACCCGCACACTCCAGCAGACATGGTATGATGAGTGGCGCAGCCACACATTTCCTGGAGGTGCACCTTTTGTGAGTACTACACCAGGGTCCTTGGCTCCTACTGATGCCACGATGGATGACCTCATGCGAGATGACGACCCCCCCACTGACACTTGAGCTTGGATGTTTGCTGTCTTCTCGTGATCTGAGTATTTGACTATGATACTTTAGGGTTGTATGCCCTCTGACTTTGTTGTTGTGACCTCGAGTCACACATATTTTGCTACTTGTTCGGATGTTTTCATGCTTTGACTTATCTACTTTTACCTGCCATGCGTATCTACTATTGTTGATGCCATGTTGCTTATTTTCCTTTTATCTGCATGATTGTTCGATTGCCATATTCATGCTTCCATTGCCATGTTTACTTGATACTTATGAATATTATGGCATGTTCTGTGATCTTATACTTCATACGCATATGATGCATGTGATTGTTATGTCTTGTGATACCTTTTCACATGCGGTCGTATGATTATTCCATAAACTATTACATCTTTGTTGATTTGGGATACCCCTAGGGTTGAGGGGGAGTTTGTTTAAAACTTAACAGCCCCTCTAGCTCCTTTTCGGTGTTCGACAAAGGGGGAGAGTGTGGATTGGTTAAGTTTAGAATGACCATGTTGTAGGGGGAGGATCTGGATTCCCCTATGATTCTAAAGTTGGAATATTGATTGAGATCACTAAACTTAAAATCGGATTGTCAAACAACAAAAAGGGGGAGATTGTTGATGCAGTCTGGCCCTGATTGTTGTTTTGGTGTTGACATCGATTTTAGTTTAGGTTGATCATGTTGATTATGATTAAGTCTTGATCGGGGATCAGGCATGGTATGGAAAATCCTAGTCTTGAGGGCTAGGTGATGGGAAATCCTAACCTGGAGGGTTAGGTGTTGAAAATCCTAGTCTGGGAGGCTAGGTGTTGGGAAAAGTCCTAGTCTGGGAGGCTAGGTGTTGGAAAAGTCCTAATTCGGAAGGGTTGGGTGAAAAGTCCTAGCTTAGAGGGATAGGTGAAAAGTCCTAACCTGGAGGGTTAGGTGCAAATTCCCATCCTGGAGAATTAAGTGAAAAAGTCCTGGCTTGGAGGGTCAGGTGCCTAGCTTGGAGGGCTAGGTTGGATGATGTTCTAACTCGGAAGGGTTGGGTGAAAAGTCCTAGCTTGGAGGGCTAGGTGAAAAGTCCTAGCTTGGAGGGCTTGGTGCAAATTCCCAACTTGGAGAGTTAGATGGAAAATCCTTAGCTTGGAGGGCTAAGGTGGATGGAAACTTAGCTTGGAGGGCTGAGTTTGAGTCTCTGGATCGGTCTGGTGATCGATAAGGGATTCTGGCACGCTGCTCCTTCGTGGATCGGTCTGGTGACCGATCCAGCGATGACTGATCGGTCGGGCGACCGATCAGGGAGCACACAGTGAGGTTGGGAACCTACTGTGTTGCTCCTGATCGATCTGGTGACCGATCAGGGAGTATGCGTTTCACCCATTGACTGGCTCCTGATCGGTCTGGTGACCGATCAGGGAGCGAGCAGTGAGGTTGAGTTCCCTTGCTGAACTGCTCCTGATCGGTTTGGTGACCAATCAGGATCACTGTGCAGATCGTTCCGGAGAACGATCAAGTGTCGCCGGTTCCTCTCTATGATCGATCAGGACGGATCCTGATCGGTCTGGAGCCAGTCTGATCGGTCTGGTGACCGATCAGGAGGCTGCCTGATCGGTCCGGTGACCGATCAGAAGGCTTAGCCTGCGAGACTCAGAAATCGCTCAATATAAGGGTGGATCGGTCCGATGAACGATCCACGACCTGGGATCGGTCTGGTGATCGGTCCAGGAGAATCTCAAGAAAATCGCGATTTCTGATTGAGCATTGGGGATCGATCAGGACGGAGCCTGATCGGTCTGGAACCAGCCTGATCGGTCTGGTGACCGATCAGGAGGCTCTCTGATCGGTCCGGTGACCGATCACTTTAATTCAAATTGCATTGTCAGACGCTCTAATCGCGTCTGAACACAACCGATTCACTGCCACTTTCCTCTGATATTTGATATGCTGCTTGATTTGCTGCTCTAATGCTCTGAGTAAGTTTCAGGTGACAGGGGAGGATTCAAACACTCAAGGAGAAGTCAAAGAGAGCTTTCCTTGGAGCAGGTTTGTCCCTTTCTCTACACAGGTTGCAACGGCTGGATGCAGGACTGAAGCTGCTGACTGAAGCTTGGCTGAGGGAGCTCAGGAAGTTCAGTTAGGGTTCAATGTAGCTGGCGCGTTGGCAGTGAGGCAGTTCGAGGCTGCTGGAGATGAGATCATCTGTTGCTTAGCGGAGAAACAAAAGGAACGAGAGTTGTAGTGTTCAGCATCGAAAATCGATTGATCAATCGCTTCATTCTTGTGCTCTTGAGTTCCTGCGTTCTCTACATCAAAGCTTGTTGTTCTTGAGTTCTTCAATCATTCTGAGCAAGCTATTGAGAAGCAACCATCTTTTACTTGAGCCTTGAAGGAGGGAACAAGAAGCTTGGAGTACGACAGTGGGAAGACACGGGGAAGGGTTCTTGCGTGAGATCGCCACTGGGTGGAGCTCAAGGAAGCTTGCTGTGTTCTTGTCCTTGTCAAGGGTTTAAGTAAGATCTTTCTTGTAGTTTCATTGAGCTTAAATACTTATATTTGATTGAAACGCTGTGGAGAGGTTTCTCCACCGAGAAGGAGGTTGCTGATTTATCCGGTGATCACCGGGGCTTGATCTGCCGACGATCAAGGGATCGCCCACCTTAAGGGCACGCCAAGGAGTAGGGGTAAGTTATCCCCGAACCTTGTAAACCCTCCTGTTAGCGATCTTGGTAGCTGTCGACTGTTAGTTTTCATCTCTGTTTTTGTTTACTGCATTGCTCTGCTATTTTCTTGCTTCTTCCGCTGTGCTGCTGATAGTTTGAGTGCAGAAATATTGCTAAGCTCTTCAAAGGAAAAGTGTTGGCTATATTCACCCCCCCCCTCTCTAGCCATCTCGTACCCAACAGGCTTATGTGTGTTCACATGATTATCATCTGCCTGTATGCCTCATTCTATATTGTTATGTTCATGCTTATGCTGCCATGCTCATATGATACATATGCTTGTTTTGCCATGCCCTATTTTTGTCATATGTGTTCATATGTTTATCAAAAATCAATCAAATCTTTATTGTTTTGGGATACCCCTAGGATTGAGGGGGAGTCCGGTCAAACTTAACAACCCCTCTAGACCCTTTTCGGTGTTCGACAAAGGGGGAGAGTGTGGTTGGTTAAGTTTAGGATGATTATGTTGTAGGGGGAAGATCCTGATTCCCCTATGATTCTGAATTTGAGAAAATTGATTGAGAAAATTGATTGAGAATCCCTAAACTTAAAATTGGGTTGTCAAACAACAAAAAGGGGGAGATTGTTGATGCAGTCTGACCTTGATTGTTGTTTTGGTGTTGACATCGATTTTAGTTTAGGTTGATGATTATGATCATGATTAAGTCCTGATCGGGGATTAGGCATGTTATGGAAAATCCTAGCTTGGAGGGCTAGGTGTTGGAAAATCCTAACCTGGAGGGTTAGGTGCGAAAATCCTAGCTTGGAGGGCTATGTGTTGGAAAAGTCCTAATTCGGAAGAGTTGGGTGAAAAGTTCTAGCTTGGAGGGCTAGGTGAAAAGTCCTAACTTGGAGGGTTAGGTGAAAGTCCCAACTTGGAGAGTTAGGTGAAAAAGTTCAGGCTTGGAGGGTCAGGTCCTAGCTTGGAGGGCTAGGTCTGAAAAAGTCCTAATTCGGAAGGGTTTGGTGAAAAGTCCTAGCTTGGAGGGCTAGGTGAAAAGTCCTAACTTGGAGGGATAGGTGAAAATTCCCAACTTGGAGGGTTAGGTGAAAAAGTCCTGACTTGGAGGGTCAGGTCCTAGCTTGGAGGGCTAGGTCTGAAAAAGTCCTAATTCGGAAGGGTTTGGTGAAAAGTCCTAGCTTGGAGGGCTAGGTGAAAAGTCCTAACTTGGAGGGTTAGGTGAAAATTCCCAACTTGGAGGGTTAGGTGAAAAATCCTTAGCTTGGAGGGCTAGGTTTGAGTCCCTGGATCGGTCTGGTGATCGATCTGGGATATTGGCATGCTGCTCCTTCGTGGATCGGTCTGGTGACCGATCCAGCGATGACTGATCGGTCTGGTGACCGATCAGGGAGCACACAGTGAGGTTGGGAACCTACTGTGTGGCTCCTGATCGGTCTGGTGACCGATCAGGGAGCAAGCCGATGCCTCACTGCTTGGCTCCTGATCGGTCTGGTGACCGATCAGGGAGCAGGTAGTGTCCTCACTGCTTGGCTCCTGATCGGTCCGGTGACCGGTCAGGGAGCACACAGTGAGTTGAGTTCCCCCGCGAATCAGTTCCTGAACGGTCCGGTGACCGATCAAAGACTTACGATCTGATTTCCACAGTTACTGTTCACTCAGACGTAGACCGATCAGGCTCGAGCCTAATCGGACAGTGGCAATCCTGATCGATCTGGTGACCGATCAGGATTTACTCTGATCGGTCTGGTGACCGATCAGGCTTGTGTCGTCGCGAGAGTTGGGAGTCCTAGCAAAGCGGTGGATCGGTCTGGTGACCGACCCACAAGCCCTGGATCGGTCCGGTGACCGATCACTTTAATTTAAATTGCACTGTCAGGCGCTCTGATCGCGTCTGACCATATCTGATTCTCTGCATTTGATCTATGATACTTGATTTACTGAGTGATATACTGTTCTAATGCTCTGATTAAGCTGCAGGTGATAGGGAAGGATTCAAACACTCAAGGAGAGTCAATGGAGGCCTTTCCTTGGAGCAAGTTTGTCTGTTTTTCCATCTCAGGTTGCAACGGGAGCTGGTGCTAGCTGGAGCAGCTGTCTGGGGCTGGTCTGAGGGAAGCTCAGGGAGTCCAGAAGAGCTCAGTGGTGGCTGGTGGTTGCAGGTGAGCAGCTGGAGGCTGCAGTGAGATGGTGTCACCTGGCGCTCAGTGGAGAAACAAAAGGGCGTAGTGGAGTGTTCGGTGGAACAACTTTGAGGCTTGAGTTCTTGCTGCGTGATTGCTTTCTCCACATTGTGCTTGTGCTCTTTGCTGGTCCATCTTCTCTTGAGCAAGCTACTGTGATCCTTGAAGCAACCATCCCTTGCTTGAGCACTTGGAGGAAGGAACAAGAGGCCTTGAGTCCAACAGCGAGAAGACACGAAGAAAGGGTTCTTGCGTGAGATCGTCGTTGGGTGGAGCTCTGAGGAAGCTTGTTGTGTTCTTATCTTTGCTAAGTGCTAAGTAAGATCTTTCTTGTATTTCATTGTGCTTAAACCTATATCTTTGATTGAAACGCTGTGGAGAGGTTACTCCACCGAGAAGGAGGTTGCTTTCTATCCGGTGTTCACCGGGGCTTGATCTGCCGACGATCAAGGGATCGCCCACCTTAAGGGCACGCCAAGGAGTAGGGGCAAGTTATCCCCGAACCTTGTAAATCCTCTTGTTAGCGTTCTTGTGTTTGCTCATAGTTTAGGGTTTAGTTTTCTGCATATACTCTGTTTTATTGTGCTTCCGCTGTGCTACTAACGATTGAAGTGCAGAAATCTGATAAAAGCTTAAAGTCCAAGTGTTTGGCTATATTCACCTCCCCCCCTCTCTAGCCATCCTAATTCCAACAAGGAACACTAGGTGTCGGTTTGACCTAGGGTTTCGCGAGAAATCAAAAGTCAGAACCATTCGTTAAGGCTAAGATTATATATATGCTTGTCTTGTGTTTGTGTATCTTCAGGTACCTAGAATTGGAGGCAAAGCAGGCGAACAAATATACAAAACGGCTTGGAAAGCTGCTCCTAGGCGCCTGAATGGATGCAAGCGCCCCCATGCATTCAAGCACCCTGGATACCAGGCGCCTGGATGAATCAGGCACCCAATAAGGTCTTGGGCACCCAAGACAGGCCAACTTATCAGCTTCGCGAAGATCACATTTCGGATGAAATTTTGACCACCAATGAGGCGCCTCAGAGGCTCTAGGGCGCCCGACAAGAAGCTATAAAAGGGGCTTCGACCCCTCAACTCAGAACATCAGCTGTGGCATCATTCTAAGCATTCCGAGTGACGATAAAGTGCTAGAGATGAAGCTCTGCGACCAAGGAGGCTCTAGGAGGAAGTGCGCTGCACTTCAGAGTTCCAGATCGTCTGGGTCTTCGATTTTTGTTTGGTTTGCGTTTACTTTATGCATTTAATTTTCTTTATCTTTTGGTTGTAAAAGTTGCACTGTAAGATGAGTTTCTCCCACCTCCGGAAAGTCTGAAAAGGAGACCATTAGTGGGCGGGCGCTTCCCGTGCTTAGGCCTTGGACGTACTGCCCCTGGGGGGTTAGGAACCAAGTAAAACCTGCGTGCACTCTGAGTTGCTTGGTTTTTCGTTCTTTCTATTTTCCGCTGCTACTAACTCTCTATCTAGAACAAACAAACAAACCTCGAAGTTTCTGAAGAGATTCCGAAAGAAGTTTAACGAGTTGATATTCACCCCCCCCCCTCTATCGACGGCACCGGTCTCATAAGTGGTATCAGAGCAAGGTTGCTCTTCACCAGACTAACAGTCGACGGAGCAAACACGCCAGGAGTTGAGGGGGAGCCAGGGGTGAATCAGGTATATTTTTTTATTATGTCAAATTTTAAGTTCCATATCATATGTTTCAAGTGCAGGGAGAGAGGACACTATAAAAACCAGTGTCCTACTCGTAAGACTCGGTAGTCACCACCGACGGCAAAGGAGGTACTAGCGCCAGGAGTCCGGAGGGACAAGAGCCACATCAAGTGCTTCAATGTCAAAAGCACAGGCATTACAAGAATCAGTGTCCGACCAAGGTACGAAAAGTTTATTTTGGTAATAATTTTCAAATTCCTGCACAGTCATACAGTAATGTTGATAATTTCGATAAATCAATTAATTTTTCTGATAAACTAGATCTTTTGCATAATCAACTTAGGTTGTTTAATGACAAATTACTAAACATTGATAATGCTAAAATATCAAATATGAATTCCTTAATTGTTAATATCAATGCAATCTTTTTTAGAATTAATACCAATATTTTATCTGATAATGCTGATAAGGATAATTATACTTTAATTGATATTTCTGATAATATTGTTGATAATGATGAAATTAAAATTAATAACCTTTAATTTCTAATATTTCTGAAAATGTTAAGAATGACAATATTAATAACGATAATTTTAAGGATAATGATGAAATTGTATTTGATATTTTTGAGAATAAATATGAAGATAATCCTGATAATCTAGAAATCTCTGTAGATAATAATGAAGATTTAATTAATGATTTCTTAGATAATACTGATAACTTTGAAATTAATTATGAAACATTAATTAACAACCCTGAAAACTATTCTACCTACTATGAAGATGTAGAAGAACATAACTTTGATGAGGAGGAAGAAGAATTTCTTAGAATCAAGGCTACACTTAATAAAGTCTACAAAAATTCAAACAAAACAGAAGTATTAGATAAACTTGAAAAATTAAATGAAAATAAAATAATAGATAATTCAGATATTTTCGAATTAATGAAAATGATGCAATTAGACTCATAACTATTATTTAACCCAGAAATTTTAACTCAGTTTAATCCTTAATTATTTTAACTCAATTTAATTCATAATAATTTTAACTCTAATTAATTCTTAATAATTTAAACCTTCAATTAATTCTTAATAATTTATTTAAACCTTAAATTAATAACCCAGAGTAAATCTTAATAACTTAGATTTAAATTAAATCTTAACAACTTAAAATTCATAAACCTTAATTAACTCTTAAATAACTTTAACGTTTAAAGATTTCAACTTTAATTAATTAATTCTCAATGATGTCAACCTTAATTAATTTTTACTTCAATATTAATTTAACCTTAATTAATCCTACCTTAATTAATTTTTAATAATTAGTTTTTTTTCTTAAGTAAACTTCAATTAACTCTTAATTCAAACTCAATTCACGAACTAAACTTCCAATTAAATACCCTTAATTATGAAATTAAATAAAATCTTACTCAACTACAACAATCAATTTAATAAAATTAAATATGTCAAAATGGGTTGGCATATTCGCGGGTTCACACGATATGTATCAAATCGAGAATTTGATACATTATTAGAAACTTAATTAAAATGTCTTGACTTGATTGAATCATGCATAAACGTCATGTACACGCATCTGCTAATTATATATATATATATATCTGTCATGTTATTCATGTTTAATTTTATGCATGATTTAAAATGGTTAGATAAGAAAAAGACTAGTTGATACTTGCCTAACCTAGTACCAGGGTGGGGTGAGATGATAGTACATTAGGGAAGCTTGGCCTAGCTAAGTGGAACTAGCCGAAGCTACCTCGCCACATCCTGGACTAGTTAGACCAAAGTTTTTCAAAGAGTAAAATAAAGGTATCATTTCTTTAAAAGGCTTTGTCTAAGGAAAGGGTTGATAATCCAATAAGGCTACGGCCAAAGAAGACCTCTGTACCTCGCCAAGACCTAGAAGCCGATTATTGAAATCTGCCTTTAAATTACAAATTGATTAAACTCGAAACTAACTCAAGGTCAACCAGTCTATAATTGAGAAAAATTATTTAAGTATCTTACAATACACCCATAGGGCAACCATGCTTGCTTGTATTGAGACATCTAGAATGGGTGTAATGTTAAGGACTAACTAATTGATAGATGTTTTTCAAAATATTTTCTAAATCCTTAGGATATTTTTCTAAAAATCTATTTTCAAAATAATATTTCAACATAATAATGTTTTTATGGATTTCAAGCCTGCCTGGTTGCTTAAATATATAATATATTTTCAAAATTATATCTTTTCAAAAAAAAAATTTGACCTACACTCTTAGACACAAACCTGTTAGGTCAACACTAAAGTCCCTTAAGACACTTAGATAGAGTCAGACGGTGTCGGGTTCAGGTGGAGCATTTATTTTAATTTTTTTTAAAAAATTTACTCGTTTCAGAAAGTATTTTTTCAAAAACTTCAGATCTTTCAAATACATGGTGTTTATCATTTCAAATTATGTTTTCGGAAAATGTCTCAAAACTTATGATCTACTTCAAAACATCTTTTTCAAAAATCATTGCTTTGAAAATTATCATACTATTTCAAAATGCATATGCATGTCAAAAGTTTTATTGGGCTTATTATATCATTTCAAAATGTTGTACAAAAATTGTTTTAAATTACTCTTTTGATTTTGATAAACCTTAAAGACACATAGAAAGTCTTCTTTACGATCTACAAGAACTCCTAGGATGTGTCAGATTTAGGGGCAGTCTAAGTCAAAAGAAGTTGATTCTAGTGTCTGGCAATTGTTTTTTTTAGTATTAGATAATTCTTTTGGTTTGAATCAAACCCTAAGACTCAGAGGAAGATCACTTGTAGTCAACAAGCTTCCTAGGACTGGGTCAAGTTTAGGGGGAGGTCAAATTAAAAGAACTAATAAATATTTCAAAAATTATTATGTTTTCATACACTATATTTTCAAATCATTTGTGAAAACATAATATTATCTTTTTTTTAAAAAAAACTTATCTTCAAAATCCTTTTGACTTTAAAGACTTTTGAAAACAATGTTACTTGAGTTTGGAGAATTTTTAGGACACTTAGAAATATTTCCTTGAAGTTAACAAGGTTTCCTAGGATTGTGTCAGACTGGAAAAGAAACCAAGTCAAGAAAAAATATTATGTCTTCAAAACAAAATTTAATTTTAAGTTAAAATCTCTAGTACAGACTTTTTCTTACAAAAATATTTTAAGGGCAAATCTTCTTTCAAAAGTCTTAAAGTACTTTTAAAATACTTTTTTAAGTGCAAAATATTTTTTAAAGTACAATTTTTTTAAGTGCACAATATTTTCAAAGTACTAAGTGTAAAATATTTTTAGTGCACAATAGTTTTCAAGTATTTTTCAAAGTACTAATTGTTTAAAGTCAAAAACATTTTTTTAAAAAATGTTTTTCAGCAACAAAATAGTTTAATCTTTCTATGTGCAAAATTTTTTTTCAAAATTTTTTAAAGTACACAATCTTTTTCCAAGTGCACGAAATTTTTCTCAATACAAAATATTTTTCTAAATGCAAAAAGATGTTCAAGTGTTGTAGAATTTTTCTAAGTGTAAATTTTTTTTTTAAGTGCAACATTTTTCTAAATGACTTTTAAGTATAAGATTTTTTTAAGTTGCAAATTTTTCTAAGTGAAAAATATTTTTCTAAGTGCAAATTCCTTTATGCAAAATATTTCTAAGTGAAAAATATTTTTCTAAATACAAATTCTTTTGCAAAATGCAAGGTGTGTTCCTTTTGGTATAAATTTTCAAGAAATTTTCATTGTTGGCGCAAGTTTTTTTGTCATTTTTTTTTGGTGTGACAAAGGGGGAGAGAGGAGCTTAAGTTAGATATTTTTCATTTTCTCCCAAGAATCAAAACTTTAGATATTTTTCATTTTCTCCTAAGGATCAAAACTTTAGATATTTTTCATTTTCTCCCATTTTCTCCCAAGGATCAAAACTTAACCCTTAAATCCAATCTAACTTAAGATATTGTCAAACATCAAAAAGGGGGAGATTGTTGGTGCAAGATGTATCAGTGATGTCCTCCTCTAAGTGTTTCAATGTTTAACAATATGCTTAAGTTAGTAATATATTAGAAAAGGTAAGAGTTAGTCAAGAAATCAGTATCAAGGTAAACAAAGTGCTAGTTAACCTAGGCAATAAGTCTTTGTTCGAAGAACTGGGCACTAAGTCCTGATCATGGATTGGGCACTAAGTCCTAGCCGAGGGCTGGGCACCTAAGACCTGACCGAGGGTTGGGCACGAAGTCCTGGTTCGAGGAATTGGGCACTAAGTCCTGGTCGAGGGCTGAGCACCTAAGACCTAACCAAGGGTTGGGCACTAAGTCCTGGTGAGTGAAGCTGGGCACTAAGTCCTGGTCGTGAACTGGGCACGAAGTCTTGATCCGGAAGATTGGGCAAAAGTCCAACCGGAGGAGCTGGTTGGCAAACTTCTCCTGAGAGGAGTAGGCGAAAGGCGCGTTTCCCGGGAAGGGAACACTAGACGTCGGTTCGACCTAGGGTTTCGCGAGAAATCCAAAGTCAGAACCATTCATTAAGGCTAAGATTATATATGTGCTTGTCTTGTGTTTGTGTATCTTGTAGGTACCTAGAATTGGAGGCAAAGCAGGCGAACAAACACACAAAACGGCCTAGAAAGCTGCTCCTGGGTGCCTGAATGGATACAGGCGCCCCCAAGCATTCAGGCGCCCTGTATACCAGGCGTCTGGATGAATCAGGTGCCCAAGAAACTCTTGGGTGCCCAAGACAGGCCAACTTATTAGCTTTGCGAAGATCACGTTCCGGATGAAATTTTGACTACCAATGAGGCGCCCCAGAGGCTCTAGGGCGCCCGACAAGAAGCTATAAAAGGGGCTTCGACCCCTCAACTCCGAACATCAACTACGACATCATTCTAAGCATTCTGAGTGACAATAAAGTGCTAGAGACGAAACTCTGTGGCCAAGGAGGCTCCAGGAGAAAGTGTGCTGCACTTCGGAGTTCCAAATCGTTCGGGTCTTCGATTTTTGTTTGGTTTGCGTTTACTTTATGCATTTAATTTTCTTTATCTTTTGGTTGTAAAAATTGCACTGTAAGACGGGTTTCTCCGCCTCCGGAAAGTCTAGAAAGGAGACCATTAGTGGGCAGGCGCTTCCCGTGCTTAGGCCTTGGACGTACTGACCATGGAGGGTTGGGAACCAAGGAAAACCTGTGTGTACTCTGAGTTGTTTGGTTTTTCGTTCTTTCTATTTTCCGCTGCTACAAACTCTGTGTCTAGAATGAACAAATGAACCTCGATGTTTCTGAAGAGATTCCGAAAGAAGTTTAACGAGTCGATATTCATCCCCCCTATCGACGGCACCAGTCTCACACCCTCCTCCCTTGATCTTTCTTGCTTTCCTTAACCATGATTCCTAGAGGAGGCCTAGAGAAGGTAGTGAGAATGAGGAAGAAGACTTACGCGGAAGGAAAAAGCGCTCAGAGGAAGAAGACGAAGAGGATGTCTGCAACAGCTGATAGTCGACAATGCCAGATGACGGACGAGCATTTTCGCCTCCCCTTTTTATAAGGAGGAAATCGCCCGCGTGTGTACAATGGGGGCGTGACACGTGGGCGGCGATAAGCATCCATCTCGAGGCGTCACCACTATTGAGGTGTCTATCTGATATGGGCCTACTGCGCATATCAGTAGGAGATTGCGCAGAGAGAAGGGTGCGCACGTGGCAGAAGCGCATTCGCGAAGGAGTTTTATCGTCATTAAGAGAACTCATGCACTTTTAATAGGTGATAGATAGCTATCATTGTTGTACCTCGAAATTCGCAAGGCCTTTTTTGGAAGACGAATTCAAATGGATCGCCTCGGAAACAGAGGTGAATGTTATGATTCCTCGGACCCGACAAACCACCAGGTAAGTGGCCTTGAACAGATGGACCCACAACATAACTTCTTTGGTACACCACTAGCCTAATCAGTCAACCACACTTTCTTCGA